>LUCH01005939.1:4659-34487 GCA_013368495.1 Paragonimus heterotremus | reverse complement strand
GGATCACAACAGCACACAAGCCTGACCACCACGCCAAGGTAGCAGAAAAGGTCAGGTGGCGGATATACTAGAGCCTAAACGACGAACGTATACCCACATAGTCACCGAGACACTTTCGAGTGTGTGAACTCTGTGAGGGACGTTAATGTTAGACACCGGCACATGAGCTCCCTTGATGTCAGTTCTTCATTCACGAGTGTTCCGTTGGTGGAAAAATTACCTTTCTGTGTAATCAGCTTAAAAGACCCAAAAGCATGTTCGGATTGCAAAAAAATCAGACCTAAAAAAAAAACTAATTTTGCGGTGCACCCTCAATGTTCAGTCTTTTCAACGGTGAACTATATCGACAATCGGAAGGAGTATCGATGGGATTCCCTTAAGTCCATTACTGGCGGACGTACTTGTGGGCATATTAGAATCCCAACTTTAGCCGACGATTCAGAGTCTTCATATGTACCACCGATATGTAGACGATATATTTTTCGTTACATACTCAAAAGATGAGTTAACAACCATCGTTCGGATTTTCGATGCAGCACATACCTCACTGCGCTTCACCTCAGAAGAGGAAACTAACAACGAGTTCCACTTTTCAGATGTCAAACTGACAAGACCTCGGGACGGTACATTGAGTAGGTCGATAAATCGCGAATCTCCATAGATAGGCCAATCTACTAATTTCAACAGATCTGTACCCATTGAACAGAAACGAAATACAGCCCAATGCCTGGCGACTAGAACGAGAAAGATTTGTTCGGGTGACGCAGTAGAACAGTAACTGAAAACACTTCAAAACCTGTTGAGTGAAAATGGCCATCAGGAGCAAAGCATCATTTCAGATATGCAGGTCAAAATCGTGCATGAGGTAATGCCCATAGCTGAAGAGAAAGTTGTGTTTATAAAACTTCCGTTTAAATGGGATCATTTTAACTGGTGCATTTACCGGTCACTTAGACGTGCTTTTCCAGCGACGCCCTTGAGAAGTTAGTTCACAACATTGCTGATGTTAAAAATGAGCCTGAAAGACAAGCTACCAGTCCACAATCAGTCAGTGCTCGTGTATTCCTTATCATGCTGTTGTTGTACTGCAAAATATGCTGGTCGTCCGACCAGGTACTTATCAAAAAACATCAATGAACATCATCTAACTTGGATTGGAACCGGTTGTCGTAAATCAATTACCAGCGCCATTGTTGCACATCTAACTGACACCAACCATCGCACAGACATCAGCAAACTGTTCGAATTTGTCAACAGAGTTGCCAACACTCAACCAAAAACAGTCCGCCAGCGCATTCTAGCGATCGCCGATTACGCAAGTCTAACCTGTGTTCTCAAAAGAAATTTGTTCAATCCTTGCAATTCCCCCTGCCACAGATCAATCACATCTAACCTTTCCACACAAATATTCGACCACTCAACGTCCGGCCTGGACCTAGCCGATTATTGTATGCGTAGTCCCGTACTAGCCTTTGTTATCACTCGCGAACAGTGACTTCTTGATTTTTGCGCTATCTCATGATGTCTCGCTAAAACTTATGTAGTTGTATTGACTTGCGAAAGAATTACCGAAAACAGTTGTCCGTAACATCGTTACTCTTGATGTTATGGGGACTTCCTGACATAGACATAGTTATTTTTAGTAGTTAAGTCCCTTCCCGTCCCCTTCTATTTCCCTCAATATCTCTCTTAATACAGCGTTTGATTTTTTTTTAATTGGTGGTTGTGTAGCAGTTACGCATCAATGAGAACCAATAGTCTATTGCTGTCTGTGATTATGATTATGATGACGATGGTCGAAAAAATAGCTGATATCAAAGAAATGTATAATTTGACGTAACGTGTTATAAGTAAGACTGACCTCAAAAGATCTAATCGTGCGTAAAAATGGACACACTAAACAAGCCTAATCAAACACCCACTTACTTGCTGATATCGACAAAAGTTTGCACTTGTTCAGATAAGCATATTTCTTGGACAGTCGGAGTGACGTCAGGACAGTGTACACAGATTTCTCCTTTTAAATCCTGTACTGATGGTGCTGACCCTACAAGGCGTTCCAGATGGGGGTTACCTTGACTTTAAACTATTGTTGCTCGTATTGTAAGTAACCGGTTTGGTACATTTGTCCCAATAAATAAATTCGGAGAGAACAGTTCAGATTAGATGCAAGGAAATATCACAATAAATGTAAACAAATATGATGTGAGCGTTTCTGCATGGAGTTAATGGTCCATATAAATTGATCACTGTAGGGCAACAGCAACGTTGCATGTTAAACCATCTAAAACGGAAATCACGCCAATAACGGAGGCATGATAATGAGTTCCACTTGAAAAAATTCCCCAGATGAAACATGATTGGTGAAACGGTAAATTGGTTTGCTATGGTTGTTCGGTATTGGACAACGATTCTTTGGAGAACACTGAATGTGTTTACAGAAGACCTGCCATATTTTCTTGGGCACATTCCTGTTTAAGTTGAAGCAAGCATTCCAGAATGCTTAATTGGAAATTAGTAACATCTGTCTCTCATTTACAACTTGTTAGTAACTATATTTATGTACTTCTTAAACGTTTCCATTCCAGTGATTTAGAGCTTAATGACCACCATATAGATTGGATTGTTTCAGTGCGCTTAAGCTTTGATCGTTTTCAGCTATTGTGTGGACCGTGCGCGACTCCGCGATTTCGCTACTCTTTCATCGTCTAAACTGTGCATTTTTATCACAGCCGTAACGGTCAGTTTGACCTTTTTCTGAATCCACAGGATCGTCCCGTTTATCAGTCAGTCTCGGTTGGTGTAGATATGTTCACAGACTACCTGTAATTTAGCGATCCATTTGAATTTGTTCTGGCAGATTCAGCAGCCGTAAATCACCGTGTTAGCAGCCTAATATGTGCGCCCGGTTTTATCGCTATCTATAACATTACCTGCAGTGTATGGTCATATAAGATGTTGTGAGAAACAACGGTTCCGATTTCGCTTACATTTCCACACCGCACGTTACCTCAACCGTAACACAAGGACATTTTTTACTGACCACCTGCGCAGGTGGCCTGTTGGTCTTGAGTTCAAGTCGTCACGTTCTCACACAACGCTATCACATTATAGTCTTGCTCAAGACTACCACTCATACCACCTACCGTACTGCTTGTCAGAACAACGGTTACTTCTATTCTTCTGTCTTATAATGTTCAGATCTGTCGCGCTGAGTTACGTGTTCTTGCTATGATAGATTTATAACAGACCAACTAAAACTGGCCCATGAAGCGACCTACTGAGCTCAATTCAATTTACTATGACGTCTCACAATATAACTGAAGGGCAATCATGCGTTGTTTATTGAACTTTGAGCAGACCGAGAGTTATTTAAGGCGACTGATATTGTTGAAATTTAATCAACCAGATTTCCAGAAATGATGAAGCACAACAACGACAAATTTGCTGCTTTGTTTGCTAAACCTTACTGAACATTCCGGATGCAACGTAAACAGACTGTGATCTGAAACTTGAGTGTGCCGTTAATATGTTCGTAACTATTTTGAAGGTTGCGAATAGTTTTGAACTATGCATCGTTGAGTATTAGGGGGTCTACGCGATATTCCGTGAATGTATGTGCTCACTGAGGTTTAAGAAAAAGGTAACCAGCGCTAAACTAATTTAACGTATTTACGTGCGGTTGTTTTTTAAACTGTACTAGGATTTCAGGTGCGTATGTGATCCAAGTAGACGATCCATTATGTTGATCAGGATCGTAAGATGTGCCTGCTACGATTTTGCTGTCAAAGTGGTTTTTTCAGATTGAAATCTGTTGCGACTTGTGTCTGCAAATATGGTACATAAAAGGGCATCACACATCGCAGGTGAAATTTCCACACCCTTAGCTACGAGTCCTCACTGTATTTGTGTACGCTGTAAATCGAGTACAATCTTACGGATGTCAGCGACCAGAATAATTTAACTGAGTTCGATCCAACAGCTCGACCATGCAAACTATTTGAGTAAGGCGTAAATTTTGTCTCTGTTTCGCTCAAAGTGAAATTTATGTACTAATTCGTAAATGAATCCTATCAATCTCTAGTTTTCCTGTTAAAGAAGGACTAGAATTCTGTCTTATTGCTCACTGCCAACTCATTGATGAAAATTCGGTCAAGGCAAGAAGATTGAACGGATACTTTGGTGTGATCCTCAACAGTTCAAAACACATCGCTTTTCACACATGTTCGCAGAAGTTTTGCAAGCTTCTGATGATGTTAGTGCATTGTCTCTGAAATCTTGTTGTGCATGATCAAGGTGGTCTTGCTTTAGGAGTCACGAGTTATTTTAAGCAAAGTATTGTGTGGGGTTTTTTCGACGGTTTTGTTCATATCATGTGACCTTTTGACCACTGTGCTCAGATAGTCGTAAGTTTGGGTCAAAGAAACTGCTTATCAATCCGCTTAAACAAATCATCGTCCTCATATTCAGCAGTACATCAGTGGTTCACACTGACGAAGAAAAGAAAGCAAACCCTCTATAGGAAGAAAGTCATGAAGTGTACCTTCAGACGGAAAGGATTTATTTAAAACAGACCAATTGTGAAGATCTTTGCCATCACTTCTATAGAGTGTGTTCGGATGAGGATAGTTTTGAGGTACTTTATCTTATTCAATAGATACTTTTCCCAAATGGATTTACGGTTTTGCTTTATACATCTGTATTCTAAGCCGTTCGACCCCTGACCAGCGCTCACACACGTCCCGCGGAAGCCTGGATTCCTATCCCTACTACACACAAGGGACTACGTCGCACTCTTCATGGAATAAAAATTGAAAGCAACCCCAGGTCGCACTTTGAATGCAATCAGGCTCATTGTGCTGCACCGAACAACTAACATTCTATCAACTCCGAGAAAGCGTCCGCTGCCCGCATTAGCCAAGTCAAATATTATTTATGAATTTACCTGTACCTTCAGTATGCAGCACGTTTGCCACACAGTGATGTCATTGAACACTCGGACCTCGAAAAACTTCCCAAATGTTTGCTGAATTCCAAAAATAGAACTATAAAGGGCGTATTTACAAAACATTTACAGGTCTGTGACCATCACTAAACCCCAGTGAAGCACTCCATATCCTCTGTCAAACACTGGACGACCACGCTTCGGCTTTTTCCGAAGCGCTTGCTATACATCGTATGAATCCATCGTTGTGTTCAAAAATGGATGACAGTGAATCTATCGCTTGTCCGGTAGTAAGTTACATAATTTAATTGTTCTCGTTATTCCTATTCATTTACCCCCATTGTTTGTTTTCATTTCACATCTACATCTCTATCATTTTTTTCGACCACTTGACCGAATGATGATTGATGAGTTTGCAAATGTTTGCCCATAGATTCTTACTCGCCCGAATGTTTGTGCATCTTTTCGCGTATGTAATCGAAAAGAATGAATGAAATAGTGGTTAACCCTTTTCATTTTACATGACGATTGTTGCCCTCTACAGATTTTGAAAAGGCAATTCTGTCATTTCCTGTTAATAAGTGATTCACAGTCATTTCGAACCCGGTGACCTTCAGTGTTATTTGATGTGCGGTGTTTATGAAGCAGAATTTGGACGTTATATTGATCAATTTGACATGCAGATGATCGGTAAAATATCCATGATTTCCTTACATGAAAGCCTACAGTGAATCTTTGAAGTTAGGGAATATACAAGATAAGTCGTGACTTTCTGTTCGGTTCACGAGCACGTGAAGTTTGGATTCGTTTTTGAAATGTTTCATTGATGAACTAAAAAGAACTTTGATAAAGTACACTAATAAACTTCGACGAAATCGAAATTTCGTCGAAGAGGAAATGCATGACTAACCTGTAGAATACGCTGCTTTATCTATTGACAGTTGGCAGAAAATATTCCTGCTACTAATTACAGTGAATCTGAGGCACGTTTAAAAATTGCTATTGTTATATTTACTGATAATTCTGGAAGAGTGACAATGGAGATAGATGCTCCACAATGTGTGTGGGTTTGATGTGCATAGACAAACCACACATCCCTTCCATACATAACGTGTCCAATCAACTCTACCTGAAGTCCATTTCATAGTTACCCATCAACTGATAGTATGAGGACATTTAACGTTGTTTTGAGTAATTTCACTTCTCTTAATCAATATACTTTTGAAGTTTCTGAGGGTTTGACTTAGTTTTGTAGCTTGGCTGATACAGTACTTGTAGCGTGCGAGCACGCAGTTCATGTAGCTGTTTCTACTTCAGTCTAAGTCCAGATTTTTAGATATTGGATATCTTCTAACTTATCGAAGCTGATAACCCACTCATAAATTTTATACTTGCATTCAAGTGAATATAGCCAAGAGGGCTCACCAAATGACTGCTGACGCACAAGCGAGTGATGTTCGTAGATAGATTACGCCTAGGACACAAATTAAATTGGTCATTTTTGTCACTGATCACTACAGGAAAGGTTGCATTTGATGAGATTAATAAACTGAGAAAGTGTCGCAGCTTTTGTAAGTTAACGTTTAACACGTAGGAAGTTCCGGATACTCCTCAGACGTAGAGCGACCAGTCATGATGGGAGATAATATTATGAAGTAGTTAACGGATTTTAGTTCATGATTAAAGAAAGGACCTATGGGCAGCTTTTAATCGAGTATTACATGTTTACTTCTATTAGTTTATGAACAACTCAGAGGCTTACAAATGTTGACGTAGCTCTACAAATGTCAACCACACCGACAGGCTAGACTCTACATCACCCTGAAGGAACAGTGTTGTAACTGGATATTCTTCCACAAGAATGCATTTTGCTTTTATACTCAGGGTGGTTAAGGTTAACAACGGAATGATTTACAAAGATGCTTGAAGGTTTGGAGTGAAAGACCAGAGAAAGCAGAAAATATGAAGAGAAAAGTAAACTTTCACTTCACTTAAGAAGGTTGATTGGAATTCCGACTTGGGTGATACACTCTAACAGATTTAAAAACATATTTCCTTGATTCACTACTGACGAGCTCTAATGAGGGCAAAACTCTAGTCGAATGCTTCCTTTTGAAAGGGGCCGAATGGAAAGTTTATGGGAATGCTACAGGTGTGATCACTTGTGAGTGATGTTCAATTTGAAATCAACCAAATCCTCGACTACCCATCAGTTATCGATTCTGAGTCATTTACCCTGCATTTGGGGGATAAAACTTTCTTGAGAATATGTTCTGTAGTATAAGACGCTGAGTGATGAAGTTCAAGCATTTGGAAACATCCGCCTTGACAGGTTTTGCAATTTTTTAAGAAGCCATGATGTAAAACACTAAGAGAATTAGCCAGTTATAACATCAGCTAATTGAGGCCATTTGGAAAAGCAGGGGGAAAGGAAATGGGGCGAAATCGTAATAGTCGGAAGCGTATTGCCTTTTATATATGAAGGAAAATGTGAAAGAAAAGTAGAACTACCAAGATCATAGTAAGCCTTAGATACCAAATAACAAAAACATATCATAGAACAGTCACATCAATCAGCCGAACCACTCATTAGTAACACAATAAAAGAAAAGTCCATAATCTGAAGAAACTCACCACGAAGAAATGAAAGCGCAAGTCAACACCAACAAAATGAAGAAGGCGAAAAACTGATACACATCAACATAGATAGATCTGAAGGGATAAAAAACAAAAAAGTTAGATAGCGAATGTAACTTGTCACAAACAGAAATAAGATATGAGTACCCCTGTGTACTATTACATGTGAACCTCATGCTGTGTTTGGCTACACCAACAGGTTACTACAACGTGAACTACTCACCCCGGGGATTTGCGTTCCGAAAACAGCGTGCTTAATACTGAAGACTGACAAACGATGACACAGGATCTTTGTGGAACTGTGCTAGAAAGTGCGTTCTGAACTAGAAACGGACTTTGATGTGGTCAGGGTGTGTATCTGACGTAAACAATTGCAGACATGAACAGGACTTAACTGATCCAAGGAAAACGAACGAGATGAGAAGAGGGAGAACAGTCTGACAAATATAGCAGATGATGCAGCAGTAGTGAATTGAAACGGATGGAGAGTAGTCAAACAAACAAATGTTGGATGAATTCCCCTTCCTCTCAGCTTGTTCGCTTTCCTTGAATCAGTTAAGTCCTGTTCATGTCTGCAATTGTTTACGTCAGATACACACCCTGACCACATCAAAGTCCGTTTCTAGTTCAGAACGCACTTTCTAGCACAGTTCCACAAAGATCCTGTGTCATCGTTTGTCAGTCTTCAGTATTAAGCACGCTGTTTTCGGAACGCAAATCCCCGGGGTGAGTAGTTCACGTTGTAGTAACCTGTTGGTGTAGCCAAACACAGCATGAGGTTCACATGTAATAGTACACAGGGGTACTCATATCTTATTTCTGTTTGATACAGGTTACATTCGTTATCTGAAATAGAGCTCGGTTCTGCCAGCTAGTTGTTGGATACATCAGCAGTCCATCACGGGAGCAAGTCCACTTCTCAAACATATTGAACAAGCATTCTACCCGCAGCAATTGTAATGCGGGAAACTGTAGCATGTTCACGCTGTCCTTACTGTATAAAAACGACCACACCATGATTGGTTCATTCATTCGCAAAAAACTTCAGATAGAGCAAGTGTGATCTTGAAGTTATTGGTTTCTCGCGTACGCCAATGTATTCCTTCATTTTTTGTCCACAATCATCACGGTGATATGTTGGTTTCACCCATTTCCAACCTGTACCTCCGGCCGCTTCAATCATGAGTTCCATTTTATTTGTTTTCGGCTACAATTACTGAAGGTTATTTCCACAAAGTAAACTAGGTGGAAGTGTTGGTGTTGCTGAAAGAGAATGACCTGTCTAAAACCTGGCATCGATTCACATACTGATAATAATTAAGTTCTAAATGGCTGGAAACATGAATACAAACTTATAAACTGTTGTTGAATTGCACAGTGTTTGCAAACACAGCCGGCAGGTTATGGGTTATGTCAAAGGTTCCCAACATTCGTCGTGTTGGTGAAGAGTTTAACCATCGTGTGACCTACAGGTCTGTCTATGATTCAGAAATCAGTCCTGAGGTGAGATAACATGTACAAGTATCTCCTTTCACATGGAGAACTACTGACAGCGTATGGCTTATTTCGATCAATAATTTTATAAACTTTTCCAAATTCGAACTGAGAGCCACTTACTATTAGTGGCATCTCTGATTAACTGAGCAGGATCAAATAAGAAAGTGTATTACTCTGATTTCTTCCGGCAAACCTCCTGCACGTCCGGCCAGTTCACAAGACATCTGGTCAATGTTCCACCTCTAAAACGTAGATACACCTGTAAAGACAAACGACCCCATAGACTTGTTTTACTCAGATCTGTCATTAACATAAGCCGGCTTCAGCAGAAAAACACACTTTCGAAGTGTTTGTTATCGCAGACAAAACTTTCGTTAGATATTCTGAGTTGATAATGGCCAGGCCATTTAGTTTATAACCTAAAAAAATGTACTTCACATACGTACACAAATATATAATTAAACCCGTGGAAGATGTGGATATGTCTTTTGGAGCACCATAAATATCAGACGACAAGATTTGCATCTTAGATGCCTCAAGATTTTGCGAGCGCATTCGAACCGTAGATTCGGAATAAGGAGGAAATCTACTGTTAGACAGATCCCTCACTGATCCGGGAAGTGTTTTTAACCATTTAGCCGAATGCTGAATTATTAACTTCCGTGCAAAAACAATAATTGTGAGTATTACTGTAATCAAAAGACGGAGGATGAACGTATACAGGATTGAAGGGCATAATACACTTGACAAATGAAACGTGAATCTTCTGACTTTAGTGAAAGTAGTGTCACCTTTTGGGGACCACATCAACGAGCAATGCGAATACAGTAATCAAATGGTTCACACAATGTGATCCTCATTGTACGCATTTATAAATCAGGCCATTAGTGACGCTTTTTCTTTGGATAATTGAAATAAATCCTCGATATACCTCAGCGTATTGAGCGATGTGGATAATGTTTTAAAATGACTGGTCAGTTTAGTGTAATCACCTCGAACAGCTGAAAGGAAGATACCTCTGAATATCGACTTCTTCAGCATCTTGTGATACTGTCAAGTTTCACACGCGTGACCTGAATGTCAAACAATGCGGGTTAAAAAATCGGACAATAACTTAATTTAAAGGGAAAGTGTAGTTGACGACTAGTTAGCACCACCTTCGACCTTTGGTCTATGTAAATTAAGAACCACTGTATAATCCTCGCTTAACAGGACTAAGAGAGAGGAGTGAACAGCTACCTGTTTAGGAAACGGAATCATTTTATCCTTGTTGGTACGGTCTGGAGCGTGTGGTCAGACTGATGACCCAAAAGAATAGAGGAGTGGATGCGACTGAAATGTTTATTCAAAAGTCTGTACGGGAATAGCAAGCAGAGATGGCAGATCCATTCATACACCAAGTGGACATAACGAGTTTTGTGCAGGAAACCGACGCGCAAGACCCAGAATTTGATCTTTGCTGAGGTTAGGTGTTTTTTCTTTCGTCTTGGTTGCCGTGTGTCACCTGTAGGAACCACACACTGCGAATGAGTTTTTTGCGTTGGGAGGTTCTTTTTAATGTGTCAACAACGTACAGTTTATCAGAGTTATTTTGCTCCAGAACGCTCGTGCATGTGTAATAGTCCGAGCTGTATTGTCTTATGGTGAAAAAAATTTTACAGTCTGAAAACGGAAGTGGACTGAAATGCACCGTTTATTCAACTGCCATCAATTCATCGTTTGTCACACATCGCCAATCAAATTGCTGAAGACTACTGACCAGATACTTCTTCAACAGTAACATGCGCATTCGACGTGACGCTCTCCCTGTATGACATTCGACCTCATCCACTATCCGGTGGTCATCTTCAGTCCCCTTTCGTGCGCTTCTTTAAAATTTCGTCTCGCTTCTGTCCTAGTCGTTGATCACTGGGTGTTCCTTGTGATCGCGGTCACAAGATTGTCATGATTAACACAATGTCCAGAATGGAGACCCTTCCAGTTTGTTGAACATATGCTGACAAATCTCTGTGCCACTGCGGGAGCGTTTCCTCTTACCTTTAATTTACGACTGATGCTTCCGATACGCCGAAGTATCCTATTGAACATAAGTGATCATCGTCTGCCGCATTATAAAATAGATGAAGGAACCATTCAATCGCTCGTGATAACTTTTCTGTCGGCTGTTGCATCTAACATTTTGTTGGCATACGTTTTGCGGTGTCCTCGCTTCAAACCGTTTTGCTAATCAGACTCAATGGAACACACATTTCAAGTTTTTCCTCCAAATACGCATTGAATTTGATTTTCGTATTTCTGTACATTCTCATTACCCACTGGTTTATTTTGTTCGAAGTTCCTTCTCGTATCGCATTAACTTGGAACAGTCATTTGGCTTTTTTTGCACTGGTTTGTTTTACATCTGCTTGAGCGTTTCCCAGTTTTTTCGTTTGTTATCCGTTTTCCTCTTGCTATCGTTGTGGATTTTGCTTAAGTTATCCGTTCAACTTTCCAGATTTTCTCCTCTTGTCTATCCATTCCTTTTTGATTCACGTGTATCCGCCTACTGTTCTCATTTCATCCTTGTCTGTCTTGTTATCAACTCAAACCCAGCTTACACAGACGTATGTATCGTTATGTACAGTCTGTTCTTTATTTAAGAGTTTTTAACAGGCAACTATCATGTTACTAATAGGTGGTTCGGTAGATTTATGATTTTAGATGAGACCAGAGTTTGAAAAGCCAGGACTTCGGCTGGATTCGAATCAGCGACAGAAACATCATGTCTCAACGCGGCAAACGCTCTATCACTTGAGCTACGAAGCCACGCCAGGAGCCCAGAAATATCACACTTGGACTCGGCTACCCACCTATCCCAATGTCTCATATGGAATCCACCGAATGATTTAGGAGATCGACTGCCCAAGCAGTTCGCGGTGGACTCCAACAACGCCGCTGTTGAGCACAGAGATTGTATTACTAATAAGTAATGATTAGAAATTGGTCAAAATCTCGTCTGACATAAGCCACTTGGAAACAAACTGTCATGTACCAGCTAGCAATCACGATAGATTGCGAACACTTTGCGTGACACTTCATAATAAGACTGAAGAATCGTTAAAAACTGAGATGTTGGGAAGGTTTTCCAATCTACTCATTGTAACAGCCTTTCTGCCACCCATCATAGATGGTGAATGTCCAAACCACTGTTCGCAACGTGTAGAATCGTTTTCAAATAAATCCAACTTCTTCAACGTGCCATTTTACTTAAACAAATCAGACTGAATTGTAGTTTTTGTAATTCAGCTTCAAATAATTATTAGTTAATGGTTATGTTGTCGATACAAACATTCGCTGACAATCGTTTAGTATGGTTTACAGGGTCATGGATTTTTACGGGAGGGTGGCAGCTATTTATTCAGGTGTTCATGATTTTGAACTGATCCGGGATGAGGTTTGTTGGACGGTTTACAGTCACGAATGAAACGTCACCGGAATTGATTGAACAGAGACTAATGCAAGGCTACTGGAGTGGAGCCATGTGAGCAACATACACTGAAACAGAGTGAGACAGTGTTCACTCAGAAAGGTAAATTTTCGACCATATAATTATGAGTGCTCTGGTGTTCACAAGTCGCGTAGCACAAGTTTATAGGAGAAAAACTGTGAAGAACAATTGGTTTGTATAATTCATCATCAGATCAACACAACGAAATCAAAACAGTGTGTGAACAAGATAAGGATATTCAGCAGAATGTCATTAGATCACATAAGGAGTTACAAAATATCCAAGTCTGTAGAGGCTAGTCACTCAGAGAGCAACATACCAGTGTTAAGGATGGGTGATTTGGAGTTTCACCCATCATTATTTCTTAAAGTTATTGGTTGCAATTTGGATGGGCACGTAAACTGATGGTGTGATCCTTGGTCACGTTAATTGCAGGGCTTGCACGCATTTTTGTGTGAAAACAAAATCGGATTGCGTAATCAAATGGCGATCGGTTAAGTAATAACCAACATTCGTTGTCTGACCAACCCGGGGTGATTGAACTTGACTTTGTACATACCACGGTTATCAGTATGCGACGACTGTTTTGTTGGTGGATTTGGTCGGACCTTTCCTTAACCACACTGGATGATGTTCCTGGATCCGTTTCGACAAACGCCTTGTCGTATGACCTACATATTCCGCCGTACAACAACAGGAAAATGAGTCCACAAGTTGTGGTTGATCAAGGATAGGGAGTTTGACTGTCAGGCCCAGAGTCAGCAGAGGAATGTGGTGAACCAGCTGCTTACCAGTGTCGCCTGAAATGTGCGCCTTATAGTCTGTTAAAGTCAATGGTTAAGTGTTTCTGTTACAATATCACTCTTAACATGGAGGCAGATGAAATCAGTTTTGTTCCCTATCGTGACAATCGGACTGTGTGAATTAGTCGCAGTGTTGTTCCAGGTTATAAAACGATCCGGGAAGCCATTTTCCTGCAACATGTTAGCGACTCTCTCCAGTAGATCAGTATAACACAACAGACCGGGAAATGGAGGTATACATTTCCCAGTGAGGTTTGACTCAGCAACTTTGGTTCTGTCTGCAGTTTGTCACCGGTACAAAAATACCTTGTTCCATGAAGCAGTGTCTTAGCCAGCAGTAGGAGTGAAGGTGAAAAACTGAAGATAATTGCCATTCCGTGTCGCTCTGTGGAGAACCGAACGCTGTAACGTGCCATCCGCACGTCTAGCAATGAATACATCCAAAAAGGTAAACTGCTGTTTCACTCAACTTTGTGAAATAAAGATAGGCTGGGGTGAATGTAATTAAGACAGTTGAAAAACAAATCAAAATGGGCAGCACTAACAAAAATTAAAATATCATCAATGTACACTTCGTACATTAACGATTTGGCTATACAGTCAGGAACTTGCTACTCTTGCTACTCTGGAACTTGCTGCTCTTCGTTTCAATCATCAGAGGACCAGTTACCAATATTCACGAAAGTAGTTTGTCAAACTCTTCTGCCTATCATTTTGTGTATCAGTTCACTTGCAGTTGCAATCACGTTTAGATGCGCATAACAGATGAACAACTATCACAGCGAGTCGTCGAACACATCCTGAAATGGTTGACCCATCAGCCTGAAGTGAGTTAAATGACTGCTCGAACTCCGATGTCTTCAATTACTAAACACCTCACGACAACAAGTTGTCAAGCTTACCCTATAAACTCATTCAAGATACTGTTGCGTAATGTAGATCCAAAGTTGCCAGCTTCCTGATAAGCGATGCCCATCTGAACATGCCAGTCAGTGTTATGTGAGCAAAACGCGGTTCAGGCAACTTATCGCGTTGCCTTAGTCGTGATCACATAATACTTGATGTGTATGTAGGCTTGTCTGGTCATTTGTGTCCTTATCTGTAGGATGTTTACAACTGACTTGTTTTATGTTTACGACCAATGAGAGTGAACGGAATGCTAACGCATCGTTTTATATGTCTACTTTCTGGTTCGATGAACTGATTAAAGAGAACCCAATTTTTCTAATTTTGGTTTGGTAAATTCAAGTCATTTCTAGGGTACCTGCAACACTAGGATATTCTACAACTCGCTAAATTTCGTCTGTTTCGCGTTTATCACCGCTAGGCACTCCAAGAACGAATGAGATGAGACTTAAGACGTGAAATGTATCGGTCTGTCTGATAGGATTCTTGTTAACAGTCTCGACCACCTAAACGTTGGGGCAATACACAAAATGACAAACACTTAACCAACTCAGTAAGAGCTTATCAGTGCTGTAAAGAGGCAGCACTTTTAGCAGGATAGGGTGTTCCAAAGCTCTGATAAACTCAGAACAGATTAAATCAATGTGATATCCTACGTCGGCAACCTTGGCCAGAAATCGCCAATAATAACCATGTTTTTGACGCATGAGTTTCACTTGCAAAAGTCATGCTGTGGTACAATTTATAACTCCCAGACCTAGCACCACAATCCAGATAACGTTGATTGGTGTGACCTCTGTTCTGTCGAAGATCACTGAAAACAAGGCTGCTGGTTAACTGTCTGCCGAACATACTCTGTGTTCATCCTTGTCAGTAGGCTTGTGAACTCTCTACAGAATTTCTGTAGGTGGCCAATCAACAAGAAACAGTTACAAAGTACCGCTGGCAATATGTTGTTGACATCTTCACCGACTGTGCAAAATCTCGAGGGAAGTTGGCCTGGTGGCTCACAGTACTTAAATAGACCTTTAAAATGGAGAATTTATAGTTCGGAGATGAATATTTTATAATGCAGACCTAATTATGGTCAACAGTTCGAAGCTACACGTAACTAGTATATTACGTACAACCTAACGCAGTTAGCAATACGGGTTTATTAGCAAAACTGTGTACATGTTCAAGTTTCTTAATCAATTTTTTTATTGTTAATGTTTTATGCAGCTCGAGGTTGTTGCTGTCAGTTCACTGAGTCTTGTGGGCATAGTAACAAGGAAGCCGGAAGACAATTCCTGCTAAGAAGCAAGCGTATTTCCGCCTAGGTGTAACTCACAGGGACTTTGAAGTATCGGTGCTAAAGAGATCATGTTTAAACCAAGTTACCAGACTCAGTGTTTCCACAACATGCTGAACGGATTTTCACCTTCCTAATTCTGCACGAATTTTACAGACAGTCTCAGAGAAGTAGATAGTAACTGCAGTTAAATCCACCGTAAGTACTTGACACTATTTTACATCACAACTCCTGACCTAAAATTGGCTCATAAGCCATGGTTTCCATTCACTGCTCAATTACACAACAAATATTGAGAGGCTAATCATATGGTTCGCAGCAGGCAGATCAGATGACGATGACCAGAGACTGTTCCATTTATATTACTATCGTGTTATACAAATGAACAAAATGTGTGCAGTGTGCACATGACAATTTTCTATAAAAACGAAGTGGTTTCAACATAAGTTGCAAAAAATAGTGGGACAGACAGTTGTGTGCCAAAGACCCAGATTTACGTCAGTAAAAATTACGTTAATCATAGAATAGTTTTATGCAAGTAAATTAGTGATTTGGATATGGTTCAATAAATATTGCACGATGGCTTATTTTAGGTGGTTACTGATGTATGAGCATTGTTTGAGACAAATCAGCCAATATGCAGTTTATCACAACCGTTTTGTTAACAAGTGCCAAATGCCCTCTCATGGTAGAGGGACAGGGTTATTCAAGTAATCCGCTAATATTCATTCCACAACAATTCACCGCGAGATGTGTTCAGTACTCTACTAGTTTCTGGTGGTTAACAAAACGTTATACTTTTGGCTTCTGTGTGACTTTCGACTAATGCTCTCATGAAGGGTCGTCTAGTAATGTGAGTGATATAAATAAACATCCACTGATGCTCCGCATCAATCCGCTCTGATACAAACTGTCTAGAAATGAAACGCAATATTACAAAGGGTTTCCTGAGGCGTGTAGTGACCAGCGATCGTGTGGCTTCTCTAAGGATCCTGGTTGCAACCGTGTTCTTCCGCTCGTGTGTTGTGTACGCATGATTCTGTGTACGCCTGCAATAGGAGACCTGATATGGACTCCATGCCGCTTTCTTCAGTCGTGCAACTAATTGCACGCAGTGAATGCTTGCCCATTTATCAATGACTCATCTATTATTTCATTCTTCAAGGTCGTTTAACCCGAACCTACTCGAGCGTTGTTTAACGCACTCGAAGGTTCCACGCACTTTTCGGTTAGCACACTTTTGAGTGCCGCCGAGTGTGCTGCAGCTCATCTCGCGCTTCCCTTCTTTTTTCTCTTGGTTGTCGTCGTTTGTCCCAGACTAGGTTAGAACTAACTACCTATCATATTTCCAAATATTGCTGAAAATATACCGTTTGTTTTCAAACCCCGCTGCGTTTTCTAGTTCGATGCTTGTTGGGACTACGTTACGATTGCTCTTCAGGAAAGGCGTATTAAATTGCTAGTGGACGAGGGTCTAGCGCACACCCACTTGTCCACAACAAGCGTTTCGGTGGACAGTTTTTGGTGCGTCCACTTGTGTGTGATCAAACTGATCCACGACAATGTGTAACTGAGAATCTGTGGATGAAAATTTGTAGGTCGATTTTGAGTTGTAACACCAGATTCACAGATGAACTGATCATTTTAGAAAACTACAAAGCTGGCGTGCACCTCCTGCCTCAGCTGCGAATAGTGAAGGCGGCTTGACTATTTATGACATTCCGGAGAACAGTCATCAGCCAGTGAGACAAAATCAGTCCTTGGGTTTAGATCTCAAGCTCAGAATCCCTATTCAAAGATTATGGATGCAGAGGCTCTCCTTGACCAAAAAGTATATTTCATTTCGTGAAGAAAGCTAAAGGGTTCCTCATTATTGTCAGTACTTATCGATTAATCCCACTACCAAACACTTATCTTGTAAAAGAATCCCCACAGCCACCAGCTGAGAGGAAACTTCATGTCCTCAAACGTTTCAAAAATACTTGTGCAGTCGACGGTTCCAGTATGCTTGACAAGGTTAAAGTTGATTATTCGAAAACCAATTCCATAAATTTAACAATCCACAAAGATGTTCAATGGTTGAACAACTTCCAACATCAGCGAGTGGTGAACTAGGGTTGTGCCTTCCATATCCGCTACCGACGAACTGTTTACTTAGTTTAAGAAATCGTCGCAGTTATGAACGCACGTTTCCCCGTATTAGCTGGATAGGGTTTTCGACCACTCTCAAGTTTTAGTTACAGAGTTTCATATGTAGTGTAATGTTCGTTGAAGTTTTACTCTTCCGTTTTAGGAAAAACTTAATGACAGCAAACAAAACTGTTAGCGCCGTGTAGCTGTGCAGGATATACTGCTCCTCATTACGTTATGAGCATCAATACCTTGAAGTGACTACATATTTCATCGTCCCCATTCATAAACATTGCTCAGTGACAAGCAAAGGTTATGGAATCATAGAATACCATTCCGAACGGTGTGCTGTAGTTGTCGTGATTTTTGCATAGACTGAACAGATAGACAGCTATCTCAGCGAGTGGCAGAACACGTCTGGAACTAGTTGAAACAATTCATGACATAACAGTCTGAAACCGGTAAATCCGTTATTCGAGGCCCCACATCATCGACTGCTAGACCTCTCATGATAACAGGTCACCTGGTTGATCTACTTAGATAATTCAAAATATTGTTATGCTATCAGAACCCCGAAGCTATTTGTCTTTAGCTAAGCCGTGTTGTTCAGAACTCAACAACCGACGTCTTGTCTACAAAAGTGGTTGAAACAACCCATAAAGTTTTCGTGGTGATTAGGACATAATACGTGGGGTGACTGTATGCGTCTCCACATTCTGTCTATCTCTAATTGTCTGTCCTATTTATACTGCATGTTTTACGTTTGTGACTGATGAGAGTAAACGAAATGTTAACATATTGCAGCATATATCTTCTTTCTGCATCGATGAATAACAATCTTGGATTGTATCCTCTTTCACAAAATGTGTAACATATCGAACAGGTGCAATTCGCATAGCTGCCGTCTACGTCACAGCAGGTCTTACAGCTTGTCGCTGAAGAATGTACAACAACGCTGATGTCTGACTTTCAACAACAACAACAAGAGTAACGTCGGTTATGAAAAAAGTGGTTCTACGAGAATAAACAGAAGCAAACAATTGTGGAAATTTTAATCTGAAAGAACGGAGTTAATTCCAAACGACAGCTAATAGATTTTTCGTGGTAAATTAGCCTTATTCACTCAGATATAACGTAATCAATATTCTTCATATTCTTGTAGCACGTAAAAGCTTGTATGTCAACTTACAAGCGAAAACTCATTGATCAAATGTGTGTGTGTGTGTGTGTCGTGTGACACGGTCAAGGTAAATGTGTACTGAAATTAGTACTTATTGGTAAATGGATTAAAATCGCTTTCATTAAAATGTGCCAGTAAATTAGGGTACGTCAATGTCAGAATGTTTTATTGATTGATGGCATCTAGCGGTTTGGAAACAGTTTGAAATCACCAAAACAAGCGTAGTTACTAACTAAGATTAAGGATTACGTGCGAACAGCTAGTTGTTAATATGAGATAAACAGTAGGCTGTGTGTGGTTCATGCAAGCACATTCAGACTCCTTGTACAGAGGTTTGTCACCAAGTTTATTTCTAGTATTAGTGCGTCATCTCTTCGTTGTTGAATCTTTGCTGCCTTTTAAACAATCCTATCGTGTTCATCTTATCCTTGCCTTTGGTTTCCTCGAGGGAATGCAACGTGAAATGACCGACTACATTGTATCCACTTCACTTACTGACCGATTAGTGTACGTATGATATATGAATCATCTAGCTGTTTGTTTGATCACCACCCATCTACTAATCTGTTTCACTGCTTATCTTGTTTCCATTTCACTGTGGAGAGTAAACTTCAGATATTCAAGCGTACTACATACGCCCCCAGAACCTAACCATGATTGTCAACTAGACAAACTCTACTGGTTTGTTTGTATGTGTACACTTTTTTGGCCATTTGATTCGCCTGAATTGACTAAAATTAATATGGACTCTCAAGCGATTCCGGCTGCAACTATGCGGTGACTACATAAAATAACATCTTTGATAGTCGCATTCCGTTGTACATTTCTGATACTTCCGTTTTCTTATTTGCTTTTTTTTCATTCAAGCTATCCATTATGTAATATCCGTCTCGGGGCTAAAATCACAACTCGTCCGTGCATCGTTAGTTTGACGTGCAGAACACGGATGCACAACGCCGAAACTCATTTGGCAACTAGATGACTCACAGTTAACGGATACACTTTAGTTTCTATGGTTAAGTCGCCAATCCAACCACCTACCTTGCATCTATCTGAGGTAAGTCTGATCAAACGGGACACACTTTTTTTGGACACACATCTAAGCAAAGTCAAGTTGAATGGTGTAAATACCGTCGGTGTTATTAGCCGTTTTGATACGTCGAAGGATGGTTATCAACAGATTTGTTATGCAATAACAGTCCTTTCTAAAGTCATGTTGCATATCGTTGAAGAATTTGTAAGTACATAAGCATTTACAAGAGCTTTCGGTATATTTGACGTGCGGGATAGCGTATCAATCGGATGTTTGTCTACTATCATTAAAAATAGCAGCAACTACAACAAGCTGTTGGGTGCTAGATCAGTTCAAACAGACGATTTGGTCAACAAACGGACAGGCCTCTTTCATACAATGCTTTTGGTGAAATTTGTATATATGCGTAGAGATACCTGCAGTTCTTACAGTTTAGCACAATACGAGAGGTTCCATTTGAATACATGTCAATTTTTATTTGCACAATTTGCGTTATTGACTATCTTTCGTATCAAAGATCTGGTGCTGCATATTTAAGCCGTCCTTTGCGATATCATTTGCTACTCCAAGTTACGGTGATCTAGTACATTAACTGACAGATAACTTGCAGTGTACAAGTGTACATGCCCTAGACCTTCGTCCATTAGCATTTTGAAACGCCTTTACCGAACAGTTATCGAAACGTAGTCCCAGTAGGCATCGAACCAAAAGAACGTAGTATGGTTTAGGAATAAATCGTATATTTCCAGTAACGCTTGGAAATATGATAAGCAGTTAATTCTAAAATAGTCTGAGACCATTGGCAGCAAACAAGAGAAGAAAGAAAAGAAGCACAAGATGGACTACAGCCCATTCGGCGGCACTCAAAAGCAACAAATAGATGCTACCTTCGCGTGTGGTAAAAGAACGCTCGGAAAGATTCGGGTAAACGACCTTGGATAGTGGAATAGTAGATGAGTCGTTAGGAAGGGGGCAAGCAATCGCTGCGTGCAATTAGTTGCACGACTGAAGAAAGTGGCACTGAATTCATACCAGGCCTCCTATTGCAGGCGTATACAAAACCGTGCGTACAGAACAAGCAATTGGGAAAACGGCTCCAGCCGGGATCCTTGCATAAGTCACATGAGTGATGGTCACTGCAGACTAGACGCCAGTTACGTTCATGTTAATTTGCTTGTTTGCCAAAAAGGGAACGTAAAACGGCTATATATTATCCATTTGAATTCCAGTTAGTCCCTCGTACTTTTCGTCAAACATATTTAAACGCTTTATATGAGCTCAGGTTTTGTATTATTATATTACAGCTACAGCATTGTGTAACAAGATTTCTAACACAAACCATCTCCAGAGTTAATCCGCAGTTTGAAATTTCCATGGTGACCGAGAAAACTATAGAGTTCAGAGTGCTGTGAAGTAACACAGAATAACAGTTCACACTTTACGGAAGAGTGTAATATCTTGTATTCATTTAGTACTCAAATGCCGACATTTTTACTCAGAATGTTCAAATTCACCTCACTGTCGATATTTCAGGAATGACTACTTTCAAACAGTTTCACTTGTTGTAATCGTCTGTTGCTGAGTAAAATATTCAGCCTAATCAAAAATTCTGATGTATACTTCGCAGCTTCATTGTCTGTTAGCATAATGCGTTGTTAACCAGGTGATAACTGATTGAAAAGTAGCATACTAGAATTTTGCACCAAAAACCAAAAGATTACCCATGATCACAGTAGACAGGAATTACACCAAAGTTCTACTAGCGGAGTACAAGTATTAAACTTGATAAGTACCTCACGTGTATGTAAGTGTTTACAATTTGTTCAGATTGCAAACGGCGTGAACATCAGTGAGGTTTGGTTTCGAGTCCCAGAGATGCAGTTTGCATACAACATCAAGTTAATGTGGTTTATTCACGTATATAGATCCGGATTTTAAATATTTACGGGCATATTTTCATCCGCCGTTAAGACAGCATTTGTAATTACCCAGTGACGAAATGATATACAGCCACTTTTTAAAAAGTGCTTCTCAACTACGATTAGTAGGGGGAATGTGCAAATTCCAGTGTGTCGACCTTGCTTATTCAGTTAACCTTATAATGTGAATTACAGATTGTACAATTTCTTCATTCTCGATGAGAAAATTTACGTTACATTAAAATAAAATATCATTCCTGTTTGTTCAAATGCACCTGTTGATTGGGAGTGACCACAAAATCGGTTGGTAGTGCGCAGTCGATAGGACTACGTCTCAATACCATTTGCGAGCAATGTCGACTTAATAAGTGGTTACCGTCAAATAGTTTAAGTCTACTATCCTGCCAAACAAGGGCTTGCATAATTGATACGGTTCCTCACCGTGCACTGAACAAAAAGTGTGGGAATAGATTCCTCAAAAGTTAGTCACAGAACTTTTGATCTGGAAACTATATTCACAACCGTCCAACCCATTACTCAACTTCGTAAGAAGAGTATTTTAGACGGCACATGTGAACAGAAGCAGCTTAACACAAAATTTGTGTTTATAAGCAAGTCACAAAAACAAGTTTCACACAAACTCTCATTGATCCTTCCCGCTAGTGTTTCCTCTGCCTGATCAAAAATTCGTATTTTACTACTTTGTATATTACGGATGAGTAGTAGGGGGTTTGGTTTCCATATAGATTGAATATCACCCACAATTGATCGTAGCCTTCGCAGTCCTATAAGATTCCCAGTCGACCCCTTTCAAAAAGAAGCACTTGACTCGAGTTTTGCTCTCATTAGAGCTCGTCAGTAGTGCATATCCTTGCCACTGCCTTGACTAGAACTCTGGCGACTCTTTTCATTAGGCAACCATGTTTACCACTGCGCCCTTGACCTCACATAGGGCACGACCGAATTAGTGACCTGGAGGCAACCCCGGTCTGTCTGCCATACGATGTGTAAAGTTCTTCCCAAAACCCTAGTTCACATTTTACATAGGGTCGTAAGGATTTTGTCTGCCGTCTGCTTCCCAGGTAGCACAACAGCGAGGGGCCCGCGCGGGCCCCAGGCGGGCAAGAGGCGGGCGTAGGGCGGGCAGTGGGTCTAGGGTCCCGCGCGGGCCTCGCGAGGGCATCGGCGGGCAGTGGAATAAATTTGCGAGCGAAGCTTTTTCAGCCTTTCTAATACCGGCGATTTTATTCAAAACAATTTCGATACGCATTTTCAACGCTTAGAAAGTCACCCAACCCCCCGCCTAACTAATTTTCAAGAGAAATCCGCGAGGGGAATGAGAATTATATTCTGTTTTTTTACGACATTTTCGTTTCGACTCGTTCAAATATTCCGGAAACAAATTTGTCCATCAGAAGAGTTTAATCCCATTCACCAGCAACCCGATTTCTCCCATAGCACCCACGGATGGCCGGAACAGAGAAGGAAAAGGACTAAAAATTAGACGCAAGATGAAGTTGCACGGATGAAGTAGAAATAGCATATCTCCGTACATTGTCGAGATAGAGTAGAAGTAAAACAATACAATCTTACAGCAATCCTTCTAGGCATTCTAATAATACTACACATGTTTGTCTGTTCACATCCAATTACCCGAATATGCCATCATGAACTTGTACAAAATTCAAACATGAACTATAATTATACAAGTTTTATGGGTATGTTCGAAATTCCATATCTTCGTAAATAATCGAGATAGAGCAAAAGTGAAACATAGCAATCTTACAGTATTCATTCTAATAATACTACACATATTTGTCCATTCATATCACGTTAACCGAATATGCCATCATGAACTTGTACAAAATTCAAACATGAACCATAATTATACAAGTTTTATGGGTATGTTTGAAATTCCATATCTTCGTAAATAATCCAGATAGAGCAGAAATGAAACAACAATCTCACAGTATTCATTCCGGGCATCCTAATCATACTACACATACTTGTCTATTCATATCACTTTAGCCGAATATGCCATCCTGAACTTGTACAAAATTCAAAAGTCAACCACAGAAATATACGTTTCTCGGATTTCTTTGAAGTCTCTTATCTCCGTAAATACTTAAGGTACAGCGCAATTATTAGAATATTCTGAAAGTACTCTCCCTAAATTTTGCTTCAGAATATAGGAAGCAAGTTAATTTCATCCATACCATGAACTACGAAGAAAAACAATCGGCCTTCTCCGCACCTACTTCAATTAGCACTACAGAGCAGCCATAAGAAAATGTCTGGAATTACGAGTGCGCTTAAACAAACAGCAGCAAATTTGATGAAATAAATGACCCACTTTTTGAACTCGATTTAACTGCTTCTTATAGATGGCATATCACATAATGAATTGTTTGGATTTTTATTTTCCACATTTTACTCACTGCCCGCCCAAACCCGCGTGATACCGGCATATCGCGGCGGGCAGTGTGCTACATGGGTTACTGCATGCGATCACGTTTGTTTTTTGCATGCGCCCCAATAGCTCCATACACACTTCCGGCTTGGTCGCGTGATCAACGCCCGGATCCCTAACTCCCCTAGTTGATTCGGCGTACTAGTGTCGTTTAGTGCTAATTGAGACCTATTGTAATTATCGTATAATATGCGTTCAGTCTCCCACAATTATTGGTATTCTTATTTCCAGTCTGGAATTTGGCGCATATACCTTGTAAAGCGTTAATTTGATGCACGTACGCACTAAAAGAATGCACATGTTCTAGACACTGAAGGTAAACTGTTATGGTTGATCGTTCATATGAAAAATTTCAATGTTGCTCCTCAGCAGATGGACTAAGAAGTTGAGTTCAATTTTTTCATTATATTGGAGCAGATTATGAATGAAGTACCCTACCACCTACTATTTGAAAGGGTTAAGATAAGAGACCCGATTAACGCACAATGACACCAGCCGAATTTTGCCAAAATTAGTGGGTTTGTTTCACAAAGCGCCAGGGTGGCTCAAATGCAGACATGGTCAAATTGTAGATAGTGGTCACGGTATCTGTGATACTGTCTGTCCAACGTGACTAGAGAGGCACAACTAAACATTGGGGACTCAGAATTTTACTTTCACTTAACATTGTTGTGGGGCATCCGGTTTGGACAGATTTGTGCATCACCTTCGAAAATGCCGAGTTTATTAAGCTCAGTTCACGAAGTAGATGAGTTAATGCATATCGACGCTACACTTGAGGTTTCACGTTGTACAGTAAAAGTACCGTGTAGTGCGTATGGTTTCCGATGTAGAAATAACCGTTTACTGCATAATCTCAGAGGCCAAACGATGTAGGAACCCTTGCCCAGTAACAGTGTGTCTTGTGCTACGACGACGTGATGAACACGTCTGACATGCTTCGTCTTCTTCTGTTATGCGACTGTTTCATCATTCCAATATCCCGTACAATTGGTTAATACGTACAGTTCAACAATATACTTTCTGTGCTGTTGTGCCTAATTGTGTTTTACTTTTCTTATGCGTTTGATCGTTATTTTATATAGCTTATTTCTAATTACAACAGACGAGCTCCAGTAACAATTATGTACGGCTTCGGGTGGATCTGCTGTGTGCACAAACTCCAACAGTTTTCGTCAACAGCTCAGACATAAACAAGGTTTTTTATAGGAACTCTTATCGTTACGATTCAGTCGCGCCTGATAGGAGGTACGTTCATTTGAACACTTGACTCTAAGCGTGTCATAGCAGAGCTGGACATGTTCCCCTTGTCTGTGGATGAAACCGTTGAGATTTATGAAGCACAAATCACAAAAACCTCCCCTGTTTTGGCTGTATGTCTCCTGCGAGATGTAAGTGCCCGCACCCTTTAACGGAGAATAATGTTCGGAAGATTGATTAACGAGAGGCGACTGTGTGTAAATGTTCCGAAGTTCAATGGGTACTACACCAGAGAGCCGGTGGACAGAAACAGTCTCGTGTTCTCAAAACAATGCTCCCTTTGATTATTTGTGGCTCACTAAGTACACAGTACTAATCACGTGTCTTCATAAACTGTATAGAGTAACATGCAAGTTGGAAACCTCCAAACACTGGTGCACTAGACACATCTAGGAAATGTGTTCCGCCACACTCGACAATCTGGAAATGCGAAACCCAGTCATCAAAGCACCAGACTTACGAAACAAAAGACATTACATCACAGCTGTATCCGTCTATGTGAAGATAAACAAATTTAGTGAAATAGAAGGACAGACAAAAAGCGATGCGAGACAGGAAAACCAGAGAGACTTAGCGACCTTTCGACTTATATTAAGTGGATGGATAGATCACCTGGAATTTAGTAGTCACGACTTGGAGATCGGAAGGAGGATTACCTGCCGCAGGTGGAAGGGTAGAAAACACCACCAGCGGCATGGTTCCCCTCAGAAAAGCACTATGGTGACCTTGAAATAGGCCAACCCAACAGTCGATCCATTTTGTCCTTCCAATTACCAGCCGATATGCCTCAACCAATTAACAGACAAACGTAACCGGTTCATAGGCGAAAATTATTGGGCAGTTTCGACCGCTGACATCCGGTGACTCGTCGAGCTACGCTCAGTCTATTCGCAACGTGCATTAATAGACTGAATCCAGAATATTCACTTCCATGATGCGATGAGTGTCTATAAATGGTGAGCCGGCTGAACAATCGATGCCGATGGTGGTCGTCATCACATTCTGGTGAACTTTAGTAATGAGAATTTCTTTTCTGAACGTTTCACTCTTGGTCCACTATTACAAATTGGTGAATACTCTCTCAACATCATCTTTCGGCGCATTTTTGCCTCCACTCCCACTTTGCTAGATCCTCCTAGCCTACACTAACCGCACTAATTCGGTGATCCCCAGTTTAAACGCGTTCATCATGTACTTTTAGCCTTATCGATTTTACTATTACGCGTCAATTATTGTCATTGTGTTTAGGTTTATCCGCGTCCATGTTTTACACATTACCCCCGTTCTATATAGACTTTTTGTGTGTATTTGTTTTTCGGCTGCGAGTTATACATAGGATTAATGATGGCATTATAATTTCCGGGCTTCACTGATCATTATATTATTCCATCGCTTTATAATCCTCGCCAATCCGGCTGCCTCGTTTGCCAACCATGAATCTAACGATTGATATGTGTTCAGCTTGCGCATTTGATCAGACACATCCTTGGCGCCATCAGACACAAGTAACTTTTCACGCCTAAAAGTTTTCGTGAGTTTTCGGTAGTCTTCACTTGCATCTGTTCCACTCGCCGCCTGCGTCGTTGCATAGATGCTGAGTTTCATGCCATTCGATATCGTTTCTTGTGCATGCCGTTACCATTATTTAGCTATACGGCTATTTAACGTCTTTGTGGAAGACTTAATCGTCCCAACCCACGTTGGTCCCCTCGCACACTTACCTAACAGTGTCCGTCAGCCTAACCTAAACCAACATAGGACTCGGTAAACAACGTGGCCTTACTGACCTATCTTGACTCCAAATTCTGTTGCCATACTGCGGTCGACGCACTGAGTCAGCATCTGGCCTAGTTTACTGTTCACGGGTCAACAAATCTGGCAGCTCTGGTTTTATTGGCCATCTTTCGGACATCCTTCCAAAGGCGTACCGCTTACAGAGGTGAGCACCACGATACACATCTAGGATTAAACGTCCTGTCGGCTCAAACCACTAACGCTTGCCACAGCATCACTCTTCAATAGGTCTTTCTCACACGAGATCAGATATCTTAACGCTTATATTTGGATTCTGGCAATGACAATCATCTGAAGTACCAACCTGCTGCTCATCATCATTTCCGCTACGACATCCTCAAGATTTAGGACCGATCCGGAGACAATTTCCGTCTGTCATCCATACCAGTACAGCTTTTTGTCGTGGTTGTAGCGACCATAATAAATGATATTTTTGACAGTCGCATTCATTTGTACAGTTTTGATGATTTTGCCTTTTTGCATACCTTTGTTTTAGTCAAGCTATTCCATTTGTAATATCCGTCCCGGGGCTACAATCACAACTCGCTCCACGCCCCGCTAGCTTGACGTGCTTTCTATGTATACTTTGCTTTTCGGGGTCGATACAAATACACGAGGGTCAACGCGTTGAGTCCTTGCTTTTCATTGTCGATTGGTTTTCGGTGGCGACTATAGACTGGGTAATAGTCAGTTGGACCAGTCCCAACAATTGGTGAGCCCGAAATTTTGGACGAGTTGTTACACTTTGCCGTTTTCGGTGAGTCCGTTCCACGTCACCTTTTGCCTTGCGTTTTCGAGACAGTTCTTTTTTCTGTTCTTGTAAACGTTTGGTTATATTAATTATATATTGCCGGTTTTACCGTTTATTGCTGTGCAACTTTTAATTGCACCGCCCATGTCTGATAACGAATCTAAGACTCTCGAGTACCTCACGGCGGCCGTATCGCTGGTAGTCCCGCCATTCTTAGAAATGGACCCTATCCTATGGTTCATACACCTTGAGGCGGAATTCTGGAATAACCGCGTGTCTTCCGACCAGGCTAGGTTTGGCCAGTTAGTGTCTCGTCTGCCGAAATAGGTCACGACACAACTGCGAGATGTCTTGATAAACCAGCCTACAGAGAACCGCTGTGAAACCCTCAAAGAAGCGGCAATTAAGCGAGTCACTCCATCGGAAAAGACTCGTTTGCAGCAACTAGTCAGCGAGTTAAAGCTGGGCGACAAACGACCTACAACCCTACTCCCAACTTTTAGGCACGTCGCCTATGGACGAATCTCTGCTTCGCGAATTGTGGATGCAGAGACTTCCGGAGACAGCACAGACAATCATGTCCATCGCGAGATCACAACCTCTGGCAGAGGCAACGGAAATAGCTGATCAGGTAGTAGAACGTTCTCAGCCACTTCTTAACCAGGTTAGCACCCCATTACAGACGCCATGTTCGTCGAGAAGTATTCCGCCACCCAATGATGGCAACCCTTCTGTGACAGAATCAAAAATGGAAGCCTTGTGGGCCAAAATCTCAGCTTTGCGTCGCGATTTTAGCGGAATCCCTTCAGGTCGTCCCGGTCGTCGTCGACCCAGCAGATCTCTCAGGCGCACAACGACGCAGCAAACGGACGGATGCTGTTGGTATCACCAACGTTTTGGCACTCGATCCACTAGGTGCGTTAAACCGTGCACTCATAAGTCGACCAAGCAGGGAAACTTTCACGCCGGTCCGTAATGGCGACTAACGTCGTAGGCGTCGTAGCTTGTCGCCTCATCTTTGTAAAGGATTTGGAAACCGGAGACACGTTCTTGGTAAATACCGGGGCGCATGTTAGCGTGTTTCTATCAACAAAAGACGAGGTGCCAAACTTCTGCAGCATACAGCTCCGCGCTGTAAAGGATACGTCTACAACCACACACGGACAGCGGTCCTTACCTCTTGATTTAGACCTCCGGCGGACATTCCGTTGGGTGTTTACAGTTGCCGCGGTACCTTTCGCAATAATCGGGATCGATTTTCTCCGGCATTTCGACCTTCTGGTCGATACGAGACGCCGACTCTTAATCGATTCCAGCACTAAGCTAAGCATGGGCGTGTTTCTCACAGATGCGTTGAGAAACATACCGTTTTTATTATTATTATTATTATTATTATTATTATTATTATTATTATCATTATCATTATTATTATTACCCGGCACGCACACAACAGTTGCAGCCATCACACCCATATATGCCCATCCCGCCGCTCCTAGACGATTTGTGGATCTCTTCATTGAGTTCCCGCAGCTCGTTCGCACATCAAACGACATTCCAACAGTGACCTCCAATGTCACTCATTACATTCGCACTAAGGGAACTCCCGTCTCAGCACGGCGTCGCCGGTTGGCTCCCGACAAACTAAAACTCGCCAGGGCAGAGTTCGAATGCACGCTTGAACTCGGGATAATGTTTCCGTCCAAAAATCCATGGGCCTCACCGCTG
>LUCH01005938.1:13240-28015 GCA_013368495.1 Paragonimus heterotremus | reverse complement strand
TACGTAACTCAACCTCTCGTGGACAAGGAACGCGACCGCTGGCAAGAAACTGGTGCCCTGAAATCAGCCAATTATTCCGCTTGGGCCGCACCGACCGTCGTTGTAAAGAAGCCCAATGGTGTAGTGAGAATTCGCGCTGACCTCTCTACAGGCCTAAATGCTTCTTTGAATAATTACGAGTATCCTCTCCCGCTGCCCGATTATCTATTCGCGAAGCTGAACGGTGGTAAATTCTTCGCGAAGTTGGACCTAACGGACGCCTACCCACAGGTGTAAGCATCAGGATCTTCCAAGGAGCCGCTCAGCATCGACACCCACGGCGCCATGCCCCAGCATCAGCGTCTCCCATTTGGCGTGAAGCCTGCGTCGGCAGTCTATCAACAGATTATGGATACCACGCTGACCGATGTTTCAGGTGTGGCCGCCTATCCGGACGATGTTGTTGTGACCGAGGCCGATGAATCAAAATTGACAGAACGCCTAGACCTGGTTCTTGGACGCATAGCCGAATACGGATTTCGCCTTCGCCAGGAAAGTGCAATTTCCTTATGCATTGAACCAAATACCTCGGCTTCACTGCCGATCATCACGACCGCCGCCCAGATCCCAACATCATCAAAGCTGTTGTCGATATGCCACTACCATCGAACGTACCCACCCTACGTTCATTCTTGGGTCTCGTAAGTCACTACATGGCGTCTATGTCCGCCGTGCATCGCGTTCGAGCACCCTTGAACGAACTGTTGACGAAGGATGTCTCCTGTAACTGGTCAACAGAGTGCCAGAACTCATTTGAGAAAGCGAAGACAATGCCCAACTCCAACAACCTGCTGACAAATTTCGATCCCACTCTCCAAAACCTGGTCGCATCGGACGCCTCAAGCTATGGAGTTGTAGCGGTTCTCACACCTCTGCCCTGGTGAATCCCGAAAAACAGTCGCTCATGCTGCTCGCTCCGTGTTGTCAGCAGATAAGAACTACCGACAGATCGAGAAAGAAGCGCTTGCCATTGTTTTCGCAGTGAGTCGTTATCACAAGATGCTCTTTGGCCGGCACTTCATCCTGCTGATTGACCACTAGCCACTACTAGCTGTCTTTGGATCAAAGAGAGGTATACCGATCTACATGGTCAACCGTCTTCAAAAATGGCCAGCGACTCTGCCTAACTGCGACCTGGACATCAGGTGTACATCAACAACGAGCATTGGACTGACAGATGCTCTCTCTCGCCCGATCGGTTCGCAAACGCCCGATCCGGAATAGCCCTTGATTGCTGCGCTGCCCTTCGAAGCAGAGGTCAATCATATGTTCTCCGAAGCTATCCGCACACCTCCGGTCACGGTAGAGGTAGTTGCTGAAGCAACTTTACAAGACAGGACGTTGCATTCTGTGATATCTCACAATCAGAATTGCTGGTCGGATAGAGGACTGACGGGCGACCTGGCACAGTTTTTCTGGGGACGTTCGGCGATTTCAACTCTCAGTGGCTGTGTGCTGTTTGGAGGACGTGTGGGCATCCCGCCGGCACTTCAGTCCGGAGTAATTCTCCAACTTCATGGCAACCACCCTAGCATCAGCCGTATGAAGACGTTGGCTCACAGTTACGTCTGCCGGCCCGGAATGGATGAACAGCTAGAGGAACTGGTCGTATCCAGCCACGGCTCTGCTTATGCATCTAAAGCACCTCCAAAAGTCACACTGGAATCTTGGTCAATCCCTACGGCCCCACGTTCGCGGGTACACTTGGATTTTGCTGGGCCTCCGCACGGTCAAAACCTCCTGATCGCCGTCGATGGTTGTTCCAAGTGGTCAGAAGTCGTCCTGATGCCAGGCATTAACACAAGATCAACCGTCCCACAACTTGGAAAACTGTTCGACCGTTCCGGGTGCCGAATTATTCTGGCCAGTGAAAACGGAACACAATTCACTTCCTCCGTATTTGCTGACTTCCCCCATCAGAAAGCCATTGATCACACCCGGTCATCGCCCTACCATCCCCAATCCAACGGACAGGCGGAGTGCTTCGTTGACACGTTCGAAAGTGCTCTTCAGAAAGCTCAAGGGAAAAGAGCGACCGTGGAAATTTTAGAACAATTTCTAGTGCACTGTCGGGCGACTCCAAATCAACAAACATCTGAAGGAAGATCTACAGCAGAGGCTATTATTGGACGCGAAGTCCGATTACTGCCAGACTCCATGCGCCCAACTGTCGCCGTTCTAATTTCCAAAAATGCATTAATGGAAAGGAGATTCAACCAACGACATGGCGTCAAATACCGATACTTCAACAGTGACCAGAACGTCCTCGCCCAGGAAAATCGCAGCGGTCCTGCTAGATTGTCTTTGGGCCGGATTCGCAGAAAATTGGGCAACGTCATTTACGAAGTCCAAGGCGGAACGGATGTCTGGATATGCCATGCCAACTACCTTCGGCCCACCAGTACTGCTGAACCATCACAGGGATAGAAGGATGTTCCGTTGAAGATCCTGATGAAAACGTTTGGTCCTTCCCAGCCAGAACCCGCAACGACTGCCAACGCGCAAACTCCGCCCCTAGAACTGCTCCCTAGAAGATGGACCGACCAAGTACGACCGCCAATAGTACCTCTGCAAGCGAACCCCCGGGTTCCGTCGTAAGATCACTATCCTCAAAGGGGAGGGGTTACGGTCAGGGTAAACCTGACTGGTAGAATACGATTCTGCCGTCAGAAATCGGATATCTTAGGCCGTTGTTGAGATATGCATCGGCGTTGGATTCAATTATTTCTTCGTGCGCTCACGCCACCGGAAGGTCAAGTATTTTCTATAAATACAGACCAGTTTATCATGTACATTCGCAAAGCGTCTGGTGGCTAAATACATCGCTATCCGGAGTCTACTTTGTTCGTGTTCTCATTGGTTCTCGTCGTTCGCGGTTTGGGTTGACCAATCGGAAGGAGATTCTATTAGCGTTATTCGTTCATTGTTGTTCGTAGCAGCAATTCGCGTTCGTGTTCGGTAGAATTCAGTTATAACAACCCCAGACTCCTTTCTTCAACTAGGGATCTGCTAATAACATGTGTTAGTGTTAACGACCCCCATGCGTTTAAGCCACTCTAAAAGTGCAAATCGATCCCCGAATCGATCCCCGAGAAAGGTGACAACTGTATACATGGTACTGCCCCAAAATTAGACGAATATCTATACGTCCCCGCCCAGGGTAAAACCCTGTCTGTTCTTCCCTGATGTTTACCTCTCGAGCTGCATTGAGTCTACAGAGTGTAATGGATGCCAGAACTCTAGTGATGACTGGAGTACGGCTAATTCCCCCATGGTTTTCGGAACAATCCCTGACTCCTTTCTTGAACACGAGAGCTACTACCGACTGACCCCAGCATGGAGGTATGATCTCCGTTGTCCACACAAATTGAAGCGATTCAGTCAAGATCTTTACTAACACCTCTCCACCTTCTTTGACAAGCGTCGTCATGAGACTAACTTTTCCAACAGTCGTATTGCGTTTGAGTGCCGAAAAGTAGTTGCGAACCTCAGCCTAAGTGGGTGGTTACAAATCTGCCGTCCAAGATGCTACACCACAAGTTTATGGCGACAACAGAGTACAAGCAGCAGGCGAGCCAAATTGCCCATCACAATGTTCTGCTCATCGCTCTAACCCTCCGAACTTGTTATAAGAGTGTCATTTTTGTCGCTGATGGCTTCACTGACAGACGGTCGCCATGGACAGGTGTGCAGACAAGTACGCATAAGAGTTTGCCGGTGTTCCCTGAGGCAAAAGCGGTTTCCTTAGGATCAACGTTTAGGCTGCGTTTTAGCTTCATAAGGATCTCTTCTAGCCTTGTCATGTGAACTGCCAGAACGAATTTTCCGCCTGGCTTCTAACTACTTCAGAAATTTCTCTGAAATCCAATGTTTGTTTAGCCCATGTACCCTTGTGCCACATGCTATAGAACCTGCTTTCTGAATGGCCTGTGAAATTTGAGTCCAGCAGCTATTAGGATCTTCGGAGTGAGTACCACTAAGACGGTTTTCTGTGCTGGTTTGGCACACATGTTTTACCGATGGTAAAGCCAATTTCTCAACAGCCAGTCGTTGCTGTCGGTGTGGTCGTTGTCCAACAGAAGTAAGAACAAAACGATAACATACCAATGCATGATCTGAATCCGAGTATGTGCTCCAATAAGAACGACAGTTCTGAATGGAGCCCTGCCACCGATAACTGACGGCTATGTGATCTGTCCGAGACCAGGCCTGATTCGAACAAAGGGGCATCAACTATAAAAAGTATGGGCACCTTGTCTGAAACTATCGTTAGCGTAGTTGTAACAGTGGCCGCCACTATCCGGTCAGCATGATGCTATCCCGAACCCACCATCTAAACGAGATTCGGCCTTACCAAGGTGGCCGACCTTAGCTTTCCTACCTCCGGCCAGAACGACTATATCAGAACCATGTGTCGACTGGAAGAGAGCGGACAGATGCGTATAAGGGGCATCCACAACACCAGAGTATTTTACAGCATAATCAGATGCAATGAAAAGATTTCCGAAATTTTTGCGTCCATGGTTTGTCCTAGTAGAACCTACCAAGCGGACGACACAAGTACTATTGTTAACAGGAACCAACTCTGCTGGTACGGCTGCGGCCGTCGTGCTGAGTACTATAACTGCTCCAGCCTGATCGGTAGCGGCGGCCATAGAGTCACCTGAAATGTATAACCAATATCGGGTATACACTGCACTGTCCTGGATTCTCGTTTCCGGAATGCGGCAGACGTCAACAACCAATCATCCATTGTTCCTCCAGGAATGGCTTGTCGACAAATCTATTTTAGAACGCGAATTTTGAAAGCACCCATATTAATTCGCATCTACATCTAAGCAGGAGACGATTGAGGCCTGAGTCTGTCTGGCAACAGATGGTGTTCGCCAACAGTTACTATGATCGTCTATATTCATTGTGGGACCTGCAGAGTAATCACCAGAAGTGGGAGCAGGAAATGTTTGGGGGCTAGATTCGAAATTACAGTGTGGGAGAGATCAGCAATAGCGTATTTTCATCTATCCATTGTGTTATGTGCAGCAGATATAGCGACCCGGTCTAGATTGCGAGACGGCCGACAAAGTGTGAAATTATTTGTTTTGTGGCTATTCATGGTTGTGTGTGGGCTGAGATACTGCCAGGGCGCCCAGACCTAGACAGGAGAACGATTAGAGCTTTCAACCAAAGCTTCGGTTCAAAAGCCTGCACCATAAGGCAGTGGCCCAGCCAGCACGACCCTCCTATGAGTGTCATATGAGCATCCTGACTGATCATTTTTAGGTCACTCATAGGGTGGTCGGAAAAAATATGAGCGTAGCACCGTGTTTGCAGCATTTTTCAATCTCCTACGTAATTCGCCGATTATACTTAGAGGAAGCCACTCCTTACGCTATCAGTTACATAACAGTCCTCCGACTCGAGACAAATTAACCGAAAAGCATTCGACGAAACAGCAAAAAATACGGCAGTTATTTTAGAAATATACTTGTGTTTGAAAAGGTACAGCCGTATTCGGTAATTCCGTGTTGTTGAATTATTGGGAAAATTTCCCTCATTTTTACAAGCGTTGTTTGGATGATGAGCAAGTAACCTGCAAATTTGATACGAGATACAATTGCAGGGATAAGTATGAAATGACATCTTCGTAGATACTACAAATATAGCAAAAGTGAAACAACAGTGTTGTGGTATTCTTTCTAAGCATTCCAGTAATACCATAGATATTTGCCAGTTCATTTCTAATAACCTGGCTATGCCATCCCGAACTTGTTCAAAATTCAAACATGAGCCATAATAATACAAGTTTCATGGGTGTGTTTGAAATTCCATATCTCGGTAAATAATCGAGATAGAGCGTGAGCGAAACATAGCAGTGTTACAGTATTCTTTCTAAGCATTCCAATAGTGCTACAGTCATTTGCTAGCCCACATCGGACAGTCTGAAAATGCCCTGCTAAACTTGTACAAAATTCAAACATGAGCCATAATAATAGGTGTTGGAAATTCCACCTTCGTAAAAAGTGAAGCGTAACGATTATACAGCATTCCTTCTGAGCGGGCTCCACTACCACTTTTTTAGTCACACAGAGTAGGCTGATAACATTTAACCTGAACATGTGCTAATACACGTTTCAATAAAGACGGATACTAATCTCCATCTACCACCCGGACATGATTAACAACACACATCTCTTGTATTTCATAGTTAAACCTACTAAGCTTATCATAACTCCTTGTAAAGCCCCCTTTGGGGTTACCGTTGCATTTAACAGAACACAGCCATTTCACCGTACAATTTCGAAACTCGCGGGCAGCTGGTTATTGACATCAGACGAAGACAAACAAGTGCCTTCGAACAAGTAATGTCCATCAATTTCGTCCATTATGTATCCTACTTGGCGTTCCATTTTTGTTCAACAGCTAAGTGATTGATTACATGTCCGGACAACTTTCTTCTGTGAGTTTAGCGCAGGACACTCACAGGACACTCAGGGGAAGGTCGACCGTCTTATAAGCGTCCCAGGTGCTGGCTGGGGGTGGGTGGCAGTGTACCGAAACTGGTATATTTTTCGGAAAATGCTGCCCGCCTGTATCGATTTGCACAGCATTTTATACTTCATAAGTATCATTCTTCGCACTTTTCACCCTTCTCAAATTATCATGTACACTCGATCTTTGAACACAGTGAACCGAATGGGTCAACAATGCAAAGTTTTACCTCCAAGGTTGCGAACCATGCGATCCCTCTGCATTCCGTATCGCTTGTGTACGAATATTTGGAAAGATAAAGACTAACGAAACCAATCGTCTATTTCAACATATATACGTATTTATCTGGCGCTGAAATTTTCTGCTTTGTGACTTGAAAATACCTTGGGAGCAACACTGAACTGAGCTGGAAATACAAGTGAACAGAATGGGAAACTTACGGTTTCACGGGTTTTGCATATCCAGAAAAGTCTCCGACTTGTCACTGATCCGCTTCTGGGTGGCACGGTATGAGGAATTTGGCCAGAGATAATCTTGAGTTGAGGAGGATCTTCGGAGCATAAGCATGGAGTTGTTGAGAAAATCGACGTGAAAAGGAAACGGTATGATGCAAGGATCCAGTTGTGTACATCAGGCAATCGTAAACGCACACAACATGCACTCTCTCACAGGACATGTAGCAAGACACACATACAGACACTCATCAGGCATAGTGCACAAAACAGACACATCACAACATGCCAGCCGAACTTATTTCTGTAGTTCCTTCTATACTGGCTGCCCTCCCTATCGGAAATTAATTGGAGCAGCAGGCGGACTAAAAATGTGTGAGGTTATCCTGAGACATTCGTCCAATCTGATATTGAATACGTTAAGGGTCGGGGCTGAGACGACCTCTTCTGGCAGGTTGTTCCAGAAAGAGACCACTCGGAGTGCAAAGGAATAACGCCGGTAAAGCAAACGGTAGCGTTGATGCTTAAGACTAAGACTATTCCCTCTTGAACTTGAATGTTGAGTTCTGGGTGGGATGGATCAGCACGGGTGATTGTAGTGGGTTAATATTTTGTGGGTTAGTATGGTCTCCTCTCATCTTTCTGAACTCCGGAGCCTGCTCTGATAATTCGGGTACCCAAGGTCCTTCACCCGCTTTGTAGCTCTGCGTTGAACTTGTTCAAGCATCGGAACATCCTTACAGTGACAATGGGAACAGGCTTGACTACTAACTTCTAGCAAAGCTCGAACTGGGATGGGGTAAATGGGACTGAAGTCAGCCGCTGTTAGGCAGCCTAGGCAACTGTTGACAAAATTAGAGAGAGCGATTGCCTTGCGTGCCATCATGTTGCAGTCAACGGAGAGACGTAAATCCTGAGTGACAATCGACGCTAAAACTTTCTCCCGTTCAGATGCACAAAGTTTAACATTATCTATGTGATATGAGGTCGCAGTGTTCTGACGAAGCCTCATAACATTGCACTTCGCCGCATTCAACGGTATTTTGTTATACCTACGCCAGTTACACAATGTGTCAAGATATGATTGTAGACTTGATTCTTCCGAGGGGTCATGAATGACCCTCCAGAGATTCGTATCGTCTGCGTACAACAAAACGCTCGGAAACAGAAGCAACGGTATTTCATTAACTTATGGGGTGAACAGCAGCGGTCCAAAAATTGGCCGTTGCGGCACCCCATACTGGGCATTTCGAATTGTTGAGTAAGTGCCATTAATTCTGACGGAGGAGGTCCATCCATTCAGATACGACTCCAACCACCGTAGCGGTTTCCTCTAATTCCGTACCATTGTAGTTTTGAAAGCAATATGCTGTGGTCAACCCTGTCGAAAGCTTTTGAGAAGTCTAGCAGGTTAATGTCCACTCGGTCCCCAGAATCAACCGCCTTGGTCCATTGTTCCTGAGCAATTAGTAGATTGGTGATGCAAGAGTGGCCCTGTCTGAAACCGTGCTGTTGCGGGATTATCCTTCGGTGTATGTGGAGATGTCGGACGGCATCACTGACGACTCCTTCCACTAATTTTGAACAGATAATTAGGAGGGAAGTGGGTCTGTAGTTAGAAGGCAGGTTGCGCGCAAACCCTTGTGGAGCGGCATTACTTCACATTGCTTCCAGTCAGCGGGTAGTTCACCTTCCTCGAAAGAATTCCGAAGCAAGCCACTTACGGCTGTAGATGGGCTATCTGCACAATTACTTTTTAGCACTCTTGGCGGTATGTTATCAAAACCCTGAGACTTATGAGGGTCAAATTTTTTCAAACTTTGCAAGGACAGTGATGGGACTAAATTCCTTGCCGTTGAGGACAGACGGGGTGCTGGACGTAGGGATACCGCAATTGGCCGATAACGTGGCCTTGGTGGTATTTTCCAGAAATACCTTTGCAAGCGTATCCGCAATGATTTCCGCTGCCTCCTGGTTGTTGTTAGTCGGGCCAGAATCTGCAGGCAGACTGGGAATACCCGGTTTTACTGAAGATTTTTAGACAATTGTTTTTGAAACCACTTGGGGTTTGTCTCAATTGGCTACCGCAAAGGATTGCAATTTGAGTTTGTCTGCAGGGGCAGCCCCGTTACACTTGTTTCTTATACGCTTATACTGGTTGTAAGCTTCCGAGCTCTGGTTTAATTCGAACTGCATCCAGGTATAACGCTTGTCACAAACACGTTTTTTTGTATATCTGCGAATACTATGGGACGGCTTATTACCTTTGATGATTCTTAATGGAACAAATAAGTTAGTCGCCTTATCAACAGTGGCTTTACTGTAGTGCCAACGCACTTCTACTGAGGATAAGGATGATAGGTTCTGAAGAGCAGTTAGAAAGTATTTGTTCATATTTACGTAATCCCCCTCAAAGTAGTCGCGTAGTGGTGGAGGATCAACCACCCCAAAAGAGACATAAACAAGTCTGAACAAAACTGGAGCGTGATCACTGCAACCAAAGGGCATTTTGGTACTGAGGCTTTCAACTAAATCAGACTCGTTAGCTAAGACTAGGTCTAAACTGGACGGTGCAAAACCCTGGCGCCGTCTAGTGGGACCTAGTACATTTTCAAATAACCCTAATTCAATAGTGGTTTATAGAAACGACGCAGCAGAGGAGTCTCGACCAGATTTCAAAGCCTTGAAATCAGTATCCGGGTGATTAAAATCATCTAGTATCAAAATACCATCTAAGATCAATTTCGATGGCTCTGTGTAAAGCGGCGGCTAGGTTGCCGTCATACACCGTGTCACTTGCGGGTGGACGGTATATAGGGGCTAAGGTGAAGGGCCTATTATAACAAAGACGGACGCGTGCCCAAATGGATTCGAGTACCAGACGAAATATTGGATCGTCCAATTCCACGTGGTCTATATTATCAGACAGGTACGATGCTACTCCTCCATCCCGCTTATCGGTCCTATCCCTTCTTAAAACATTCCTTTCAGGTAAGTTTACTTTTACCTCTTTTGTGTCTGGCCGTAGCTAGGTCTCTGTAAGTGATATAATGTCTAATTTGTTTCCCAAGTGAAGCAGCCACAATTCCGAAAGCTTATTCGCCAAGCTTGGAATGTTAGTTTACATTTAGCTTCAGTCACTTTGGTTGATTACAAATGTCCCACACATTACCATCCGACTGTTTGGTATCGTGACCTGTGGACGGGTGACTACTGATGATGCTGCCGGACGCTTAGTTACACATGGACTGAGGCCGAACCGAAAAGAGTCGGCGAGAGCACGCTTTTCGAGACAACTTATCGGGGGAGGTTGCTGCCGCCTGGACACTAGCTATCGGTTGGAGAATTGCAAATGAAGGCGACGATCTTCTGAGTTGTCGCAGTTCTCTAGGAAACGTTGTGTGAACCGGAATATCTTCAAGCACGTTCGACTAGTAACGGTGCCATGCATTCAGAACTATATTGCATATGTCGGCCGTGGAAAATTTAACTCTCAACAGTTTCGGCGCGTCTAAATGAGTGAGGTGGCTAGACCTTGTTACCCTAGTACAGATAATATCGCTTAGTAAAAGCCTACCTCGGATTAATCGTCATTGGGAGGGGTCATCATCTGGCAACGATGTCGAATTAGATGACTCTAGCACTCCATGAATGACTAGAATTTGGTCAGAGTTGTCATGGGGATTCTCTGACCCCCTTCTCCGGTTTCTTTCCAGGTATGAAAGATCAGGTTCCAGGCGTATGTGGGCCACATTAGAACCTCAAAGCAGGTGTGCTCCTGTGAGCACTATTAAGCCGTACTGACTGCTTTCAAAGGTTAGATTCAGTAATCGAGGAAACTGCGTTAAAGGAGATGATTTAGACCGGGTGAGCCGCAGCAGTAATCCTCAAATCTTGTTACGACACATGCTTCGGACCATAACTGGTAGTCATGGCGTTACGCTCAACCAAAGATGGCCCGCGACAAGACGTCAACAATTATCGTCTCATTGGTCACACTTCAATTTGTTCTAGAGTGTTGAAAAGGATAATAAAATGTCGCATGGTTGAAATCTTACTATCACAAAATCTTATAAACCACTCTCAGCATGGGCTCCTCAATAAACGTTCGTGCATGACGTGCCAGCTGGAATTCTTTAACCATGTTACAAAATCTGCTGAGTCGGGGAATGCAATTATTATTATACTTTTGGATATGCGAAAGGCTTTTGATCGTGTGCCTCATAAGCGCCTTTTGATCAAGATGGCATCTTTCGGTATACATGACCCATTGCTCAGCTGGCTTGCCTCATACCTTGTCGGCCGCACAAAAACAATGAGAATAGGAGATGATAGATCAACGCCCAGACCAGTCACCGGTGGAGTGATTCAAGGAAGCGTCCTGAGAGCGTTAATCTTTCTTATGTATATAAACGATATATGTGAAGTTATCAAGCATGGCAAATTACTTCTATTCACTGAGGACATCCAACTTGTCTACACTTTCCCTCCTGGCGATCTAAATTCTCCTTTAGGAAATACACGGAAGGACTACATGTAATTAGAGTCTTGGTGTCAAACCTGGCTGATGAAATTCTCAATCAATAAGTCCACCACCGTCGCACACGGTTGTCATATGCCAGTGGAGATTATAAAGCTGGATAGCCATGGCATTTCAACTGCCAACTCAGTCCGCGACCTGGGTATACGTTACTCAAACTCATTCAATTTTGCTGAACATATATCTTTCCTGGTAGCCAAAACTAGACGAACGAGTGGATACATTAAACACTCATTATTCCTTCCTGCAGCTCGGCTACACCTCTATAAGCTGTGCGTACGACCCCAACTCGAGTACTGCACGTTCATATATAGTGACTTGCGCAAGTCTGATAGGCCAGCTCTGGAAAGTCTGCAGCGTGCATTCACGAAAGGTTTAGTGGGTTACCCGTCTTTTCTGAACTAGAGAGAACGCTGCCAGGCGCTTGAACTAGATCCTTTTTGGCTACAGCGTCTGTGGCTGAACATTAAACTCATGTATAATCTAGTTTATGGCAATAAATTTACTGTCAAACTCGCGATTCGCCTTCAGCACAGCTCAAAATACAACATCAGGAACGAGGAGTTCATCCTGACAGCTCTTAAATCCCACAAAATTGCATTCAAATTGTTCCCAGTAAAATATTCCTACACTCGTAACAAACTCCCGCATGCAATTAGAGCCAGTAAGAATATTCATCAATTCAAACGAAGCTTAGAAACTTTCCTGTCATTAAGGAGCGTCATTTTTATTTTCAAACTCCGCCTGCATGAAGACGATATCTTTGACAACGGACCTAATAACATCTAAACATGTGACCTATTCTAATAACATCTGAGGGTAAACCTACACCACATGATGCAACGCCACATACACTTCGAACGGATCAAGGCTATCAACTTCGTCATTCGAGAAGATTCTCAATTTCAAAGCTTATCATTTCTCCAGCAGGACAGATCATGTGCACAGTTATGTCCAAAACTTGCGGCTGAACAACGAAACTATAGCCAACACGTGATAACGTCATACACGCCCCCGTCTGTAATAACCAAACCATCCTGGCACACTCTTACTCCATACTTAATGATCATCAGTTGTGTATAGTTATCAACTACTATGCAATGGCTGTGCACGTCAAAATTGTTTGGAAAATATATGTATAACTTAGCCTAATCGCCTCATATGATTACATACAAATATGTTCCTCCTCTTATCTTGACAGACCACCTGACAATCTTCCCGTGTTGCTAAACATCTTTTCCATTCTACATAACGGTTGTATATACTAAATCAACATCGGAAGTCGGCTGTAGTCATATACCAGGAAAAGTTGTGAGTCGATCTCTTTTCGCGTTTTATGATAACAAGTGTTTGTTAGAGATATATACTTTATTAACCAACACAGAATTATAAAGTTTATATAAAAGGTTTAGTCAGATAACTTTAGATTCTATTATTCGCCACACATCACATGATCATCTTGCGTTCTCCTGTTTATCAGGTAATTTTGCTTACCATTCTTCATTCGACGATAAATTCTAACGCGAGATAAGATTCTGTAACACCCGGACAATCAAAATCCCGTACTGTTTGGGCAATTCGCGAGGTCTGTGAAATACCGCCGATTTTGAGTAAATGACGGAGTTCAGTCCATTTCTCTGACAAAATTGGGACCTTCCTATCTTTCTTCACCATCACAAAAGTTTCTACACATTTTTCCGGAACCGTCTGCATCAAATGATGGCGAAATTCTTCGACTGTTCACTTTCTCCATCCTGAGAGATCTTTTTTCTAGCATGACCTTGAACGTAGGGCCAACGTTAACCTTGTGAAGCGAGAATTGATGTAACTACTCAGCATTTTTGTCGAACATTGAAATTTTGAAGACTATCGTTTCAGGAGCAAGCAAGCCATCTGCTTCTTCATAAACTAGAATTTTCCTCTATTATTATGTCCGTTTTGTTACTTTGTTTTCATAGTTGCTACATTGTGCAATTTAGAATTATGCGTTCGTTATGCGTTCCACGTCAAAATATGTTTACCGATCACGCTTATCTCAGCGTGTTCCTCACAGATGCTTTGAGAAATATACCATTATTATTATCATTATTATAAGTTACACTCCACAAAGGTATGCCGCAAGTACTCGCGTGCACCAACTTGCTCAGTCGGCGACAACCTTGCCGAAACGCAAGGTAAGCGCTCCAAAGCTCCTCATGTGTCAGCCATGACTGGTGCTCAGTCGCCATCACACGCCTCTATTTTGCATACCCGTAATTTCATCCGGGCCACCTGCCACATCAGTCTGTAATAGTTCAAGCTCTCCCGGAATGCCCCGAGTCACTTTGGTAGTTGCGCAGTGGACACCAGTGAGAACACTGGCTTGTTGTTAGTGTCGACTTGCGAATATGATCTTGTTACTTCCTGTTCATCGACTACCTGACAAGAAAACATTACTTGGCACACGAACGAACGAAGGTTGTTATGTGTTTAGTTTAGTTCAGTTTTTAGGACGAAACGGCTTTGGCCAGAAACTGTACAATTTCTTGCGCCGGTAAGCTTCTGCTACCGCAGATTGAAAGACGAATGTAGGTAAATGATGTTGGGTCTATATTAGTAATCCTCATGAGTAGCTTCTTAATGCCATCGAAGAGAAGCTTATCTGGCACATTGAATACGATGGCATTATTTGTGCAACGCATCCATTTAGTGATTCTTGTTGTCAACGTGTTCAGAAACATGCTTGCGCTCTTTGTTTTATCCATCTTTGGGCTGTATGGACTGTATGGACAGCTGAGATCTGGTGAGCGAAATCCTGGTTGTCCAAAACTGAGATACCAAGATGCTGTGCAAGTAAGTCTTTCACGTTGTAAAATTGATTTTAGATATTGGGATGACAGCGTTGGAACGGACTGCTTGGAGGAATACCATTCGGATGGGCGTCCGCGAGTTCAACGAACAGTTATTGCGCGGCCGAGAACGAAAGCGTGCGGTACGCCCGGGAACCCTCGGTGCCATACGTCGTGGTGACATGACTATATGGCGATGCGATGTGTGCGGCCGCGAATGAGCTGGCTGCCTTGGATTAGTAGGTCACCAACGTACTCATAATGCACCTTCGGCGAAGAGACAACGAGTACGCTAGGCTCAGGTAGGTTATATCAAAATATCTGTTCTGTTTTTCTTAATGATTACATCGACCAAGACCATGGTCGTTTGACAACTAATCCGCTCCTCTTTTCAGAAACTTGGGTGTCTGTGATCTTCTACCTATTC
>LUCH01005938.1:0-13140 GCA_013368495.1 Paragonimus heterotremus | reverse complement strand
GGGGGGGGGGGGGGGGGGGGGTGTTTTTTTTTGGAATTGGCACCCAACCATCTTCCAAATAAGCCCCCGTCGGCGAAGAGACAACGAGTACGCTAGGCTCAGGTAGGTTATATCAAAATATCTGTTCTGTTTTTGTTAATGATTGCATCGACCAAGACCATGGTCGTTTGACAACTAATCTGCTCCTCTTTTCAGAAACTTGGGTGTCTGTGATCTTCTACCTATTCTTTTCTTAGGCTTTGTTGGTGTATTGAATGATGAATCGTTCGCTTGATCTTTTCGTAGTTCAACTTTGAGTTTTGTTTTTCAACCTTATCCTCTCTGGAATGCACTAGCATGCACTCGTATACTGAAATGCTTCTTGTATTACATCTCACCCATCTTTCTCCCTGATATAGATCTTACCATTGCAGCCTCTCTCACTGTTTATTTTCCGAGAGATAAGGATTTCCCTTCTGTGCTTTATGTTGAGCAAGTTCAGCTTCAAGCTTAGATACCTTACCAGATAACTCCGCCAATACATTGTCTAGGGGGATAGAACAGTTCTTTGTTAGAGGGGTACTGGCAGGAGTCACCAGTTTATCTTCACCCCCCTTAAAGTCAGCATCTTTGGATGGGCCTTTACAGGTTTTGGATCTAGAGCATTTGCCCTTAAGTCGTTCAATATCTACTTTAGAGCTAGAACAAGTGGTTTTGACACCAGTCGACCTTGCTTGAAGACCGGTTTTGGTCATCATGATTTGTTATATAAGGATGTTTTTTAGACAGACGGGGACGCAGATAAAATGTAAGCAGACTGTACGGTATAAAAGATGTCAAAAATAACAATTATATGAGAAACTTCAAATATCCACGCAGTAATTACTTGTCCTTTTCGAATCGCCCGCGTTGTATTCAAAAGTGGTTCACCAATAGCGATTTCCGATTTGCCGTGTTTTCTGCCAAACCAGAACTTGGTTGTTTAGAGGATCTGTGGTCATCTCCGTTCAGCTGGATGCAGTTCAGTTATTAATGAGGCTTGAGGAAAGCGTCTGTGCGTAAATTATGAAACCAAGCATCATACTCATTACACTGTAATACATGGTCGTTTGCACGGAGAACCCCAGAACACGGGATACTTTTAGACCGCCTTGCCATTATGCGCTTTGCGGTTGTCACGGTAGTTACGGCAGCAGAATTAAGCTGAGGAGTCGCGGAGATTTTTTGTCAGACAAGTCTGACAGCGCACTGTATATGCACAATGAATTAGTTGTGACGAATGTGAAAAACTCAGAGCTGTAGATAAACACGACTCAATTACATAAACGGTATATGAACAGTAATAACTTAGCATCAGATTCGAACAGTTCGCGCGAAAAGGGATGCAAACGCATTGTCGCACATGGGCGTGTGACATCGGTGCACAGAAATGTGGTGTGCACCTGGCATCCAAGGCGGTGTGTTTCTAAAACGACTTTCCGAATCTCTCTCATCCGGTACAACTTCATCACATGGAGATGAATGTAGCAGAACTGTGTAACTTCTTGCTTCCGCGTCAATATAATAATAATAATAATAATAATAATATATACTTCTCAACGCATTTTTGAGAAACACGCTGGGGTGTGCGCGATGACGGATAATCATATGCGGTTCAAAGCAACAAATGGATATTTAACACGACAAACATGAAATCTGTTGACACATGAGGACGTTATCAGAGGGGAGATAGCCACAGTTTACAACGTTCGTCTTACACGTGAGGAAAGAAGATAGTTCGTTTGTTCCACAGATAAAATCAGAGAGAGATGTTGCATTAATTTATCTTTTACAAGGTTAGGTAAGGACGACGTTTCAAACATTCCAAGGTCAATCCGGGAAATATGTGCAAATTCATCCTCTGGCTATTTCGCCGTTATCTGACGATACTTCACTCGAAAAGATGTTGAAATAATTCACTTCGGATGAGGCAGGACAGAAAGTTCCAAAATTCGGCGAAGAATTGAGCAGACTTTGGCGCGGGACTTCGACGACTGCTCGAAAACGACACAAAGTTGATAATCTCACTAATCGCTCGACCAATATAGGGCTTTGAGCTCCCATTTATCGCGAAGATTTTCCTTGCATTATGGATGCTCGGGGGACTACGAAAAAGAATGCAGTGTCATGTGTTAAATGGGGAAATGTGAAGTGATCACATGTAATATGAAGAGTAATGTAACTGTCATGCTTTTTGACAAAGACTTCACGCGATATTAATATTTTTGTGTTTTTCCAATAAAGTATATAATATTGGCAAATAACTGTAATGGCATTCTGCGATAGTTGGGTAACTGGCAGCCACTTCTGGACTGATTATCACGTGATAGTCAAATTTCGTCCGAAGTTTTGACGCCAGTTTGTTCTATAGGGTTAACGTTTAAGGTAGAATTTATATTTCATAGCCCACAGCAGTTACTAATGGTTAACGAGGAGGGTTGCGATGCAGGAGGACAACACATGATATGGATTGAGGTTTCAATGGGATTATTGCGTACTTTTGACATCAGTCTGTTTTATAAGGTCAGTGTTTAAGTTTGAATATGCATTTCACAGCACGGTACACTTACTAATGGATAATGGGGAGGGATCGGGGCAGGGGAGACAACGCACGGTGTGAATTGGGGTTATAACTAGATTATATAGGGTAGACGAGGGAGTATGTTTTCTTACAGTTTTCTGTGTAGAGTTTGTATGCCGGCCAAGTTAACCGTCAGTACTGGCTACCATTTATTATAGTCTGATTAGTTACCAAGGTGAACAGGTTATTACGAATGGGCATATATATAATATGTGGAGAAGTGTATATGTGAGATATAATCCATTTTTCTCTTTGTTCCAAGTACAATTCCATATAAGTGACACACGTGAGTAAAATGATGCGGTTTTGTGGGTACGTAATGAATCAAATGCGAGAGTGGGTGTTAGTAATCGGGGGATATGCAGTAAACAGTGTCAGGCTAGCTGCTGTAGATGGTACCATAACAGTAAAAATGGGTACACACGTTTATCCTGCTGACGGCTAAACGTTATCTGGACCATTTTCAGAAGGGTCATCAGATGTGCAAAATTTGAAGACTGACATTATGTTTGATGGTGTAGGGAAGCTGTGCATTCCCTTTTTAAAATGCTGAATTCCACCTCACCAAACCAGTTTGTACGCACAAGTCTTACAATTGAAAACAGCACTCTGCGTATGAGGGCTGTTTTTAGTTCAGCAAGGTGCCACGACGAACCAGCCGGAAAAATCCCTTGATCCAGATCGGTCAACTCAGCTTCCAATGGTTTTGCTCGCATATCGACCATTTTGTCCAGGTTAATGCGCTTGCGTAATAGCTTAGTGTTTCCGTTCCATTCCACTAACCACGGAACGGTCGACTCTTTATTTAAACAATCCAAATAAGATGGAACATTGCCGCGCCTCTTAGAGTGGTGTGCTCCAATATGGCGTGAACTTGCAAAATCACGTCTGTAGTGTTTTCATTGTTTTGTGTCTCATTCTGCTTATCTCGCGTAACTGTTGCATCTGACAGCAATGCAAAGTTTTTTGCTTCAATGAAAACCGATGCAAAACAATTTCGAATAAACTCTGCCACGCGTACGTCTTATTTCTCTTTCCGACGCCAGTGACTGACAGCCGTCCAAAACATTCCGTTGTGGGATTAAATTTCAGCGCCACTGCCTCATACCACCAACTACGCTAAAGACGCTTTGAATAATTCCCAGTATAAATCTAAGTTTCATGAACACCACTCATCCCGGGTGAGTTCAGTCCCTGACCTCACTGGTCATTTTGTATCGATGTTACATTTAGTTCATTTTTTTCACTACGTACCCTTTTCAAATAATATCCACATGAAAATCGAAGTCCCTCTGCCAGCTTTCTGTTCAGTTTCTTTTCTATAAACATGATGTAACCTTTTGACAGACTACTTGCAGTCCGTGTGTTTGGTCATGGGCCGCTGGTTGATAAACAGTCGGCGATCTGTATCCGCGTAGTTGAACTCACACATTTGTTCCCAAGCACCAAGCCACAGCGTTGTCAGAATGCCGGCTTGAAGAGCAAACTGGACCAGTGGTACTCCTCGCAAACGCCGTGGGTTAGCTCAATCTTGGCGGTCAAGAGCAACTGGCTGTAGGGCGCCCTCGCTTTGCTCACCTTCACCGCGGCAAACAGGTCTTCTAAATACATTGGTCACCTTCGTCTGAAGTTTACGCCAATGTAGATTCTGTTGATCAGGACTAAGAAGTTTGACATCCATGGTTTATCGTGGGAAAAGGTCATGAGCGCAACGTAGCACGTGGATTAGTAAATGTATGAGAGTTCACCGGACGTCACCATATGGATCTGCGCAATTTTCTGTAACCGATATCTGTTGGCAAGTGTTCTTAGACAACCGTTTGAAGTATCAGGCGTTACGCCCAGGAGGCAGACAACACAATGGGCCTGACTTCTCCGATTATATCCTGAAAAAAGGCGAGAAAGCGAACGCGTAAGGCACCATTCAGTTCGTTTTAAATTCAGTGATTGATAAAATACTCGGAAGACTATATATTCACTGTCGTCATCTAACGAGTCTCAGATCCCTGTGTGAGGTCGCAACAAAGAAAAATGTCAGTATGAGTCATCAGCTGTGCATGCGGTCTACTCAACCTACCGTGTCTGTCTATAATCCCATGTTGTCACAACCAACGTCCCCCCAACCTATCACCCTTGCGTATTCCTCAGTTTTTACTCACCCATCCATAGCAGATGTGTCCTCCTACATTTATTTCTCCCAGTTATATACCTCCACGGCACGTTCCACTCTGATGCATTTGCCTGGGTTGTCTTCAAAAATGGGGCAGATTTCCACCACCATCTATTCCTCTCCATTGCCCGCCACTACTGTACCCTACAAATGCCCACACCAAACAAGTCTTCAATATGACAAACGTTCCAGCCATTGCGGAGTTTCACAATGCATTCTGAAGCTAACAGAACGGCATAGCGGCTAAATCAAATCACGTTCGTACAGAATTTTTGCCAATAACTGGACGTCCTGCCGACGGTTGTATAACTGCAAAATTTTCGCCTGGACAAGAGAAAGGTAGTATATGCACTCCCTGTTCAGATTGTTGGATAATTCAAGAAATTGAAGGCAGATTTAAAGGGGCGATTCTACAGAAGGTTTCTGGTGGTTCCATGTTAAACTACTTTCTCAACTTTCTGACCGAGGTTGGTACGGCGGGAAACGTAGATACCTTTTCAAAACACCTCATCAAAACATCGTTCTAGTTAGATTCTCTTCTGTTGCGCATGTCCGTTAGTGCGGCGATTCATCTGCCTGGGCAGCGTAACCACTTTTGGCTCGTCTTCAGAATCCATTCTGCCGGTCACAATAACCAGCAAAATGTTCGCAGTTGGAAACTTCAATCAGTTAATGTCAAAGGTCCAAGAATCCATCACGAATCGTTCCATTAAGAAAGAACAGTCCTTCGGCTCTTTCGATGCGACTGCCTGACTAGTAGACCTCTTCTGAATCCCCAGCTGCTGCTGAGATACTGACAAAATACCATTCGACGTCTTAAATTTGGCGCCACTACACTGGCACAATACCCTACCACTGTGAGACTCCCGACAACCAATCCTTACGGTTGATCTTTCTCTTCTGAATATTGAAGAACTTTCATCCAATGTTAGCTCGCACGGTACGTTAAGTCCGGGCAAGATCCTTTTGAGAATCCTCAAGGAAGCAGTTGCTAGTGCAGCAGATCCGTTCTACAAGATTTTCAAACGAACACTCTGGACCAACATTTTCCATAGTGGACAAAAGAACGCCACAATCACGCCCATCTTCAAGGCAAGCGATTGGCAATCGTTGGCCAGCTATCGCTTATGCAGCCTTATCAGAACTTGCGCAAAATAATGAGGAGCTTATTGAAACGCGCCATGCTCGAGCAGTTTTTCGCGAACTTGTTTTTTTCCGTATTCAACATTGCCCGTTTCCCGTCCGGTTGTGCATAACAAGTTTACATTCCTTCATGGACAACTTAGCGCGGACCAAAGATTATTGTTTGATCTCAGACGCTATCGATGTTGCTGTCGCCAATGCTTTTGACTCTGTGTCGCATGACCTCCTCGGGTGCAAACTAGAAGCTTACGGTGTACAAGGCGAGGTACTCCGTCAGATTACCTACTTATCTGACGGTGGGAATGTCGGAGTGGAAACCGGATCAGACCCTTCAGTGGGTTATGGGTGAATTACTGAAAAATCGGTGATTGGTTTTCTATCACTTCTTATTTAGGTAGACATTTCGGACTTGTTTCAGGGCAACGCTGTTCTCTTCGCTGGTGATCTGAAGATCTAAATGTTAGTGATCCATGTTTATTACATAATATTCTTAACGCGATCAAACGAAGGGTGGGCGACTGAAGTTTCCCACCGAATGGAAGCATGTGTGAACACAGTTCACTCTGTGGGGTCTTTGGCAATGCCTTTGGACCCCATTGGGCTTTCCGCACAGTATGCAACAGAGAGATCGATTAAAACAAGGATCACGGCATCTGGATATTCAGTAAGCTATCACGAGTTGTTGACAGGAAAAAAACTCGTCATGTATTGAATAGTTAAGCACACTTTCGCGCGTATGAACAAAGAAATCTTCAAACGCTTCAAGGGTTCCGTACACGACCGGCACTCGAGTATGCCAATCAATTGCGTTTACTGTCTTTGAGAGGGATGTTCGCCGTTGAGTGCACCCAACATGCGCTCAGCAAGCTTGTCACAGGCTCCATAAAAGCTACATGCAAGTTTTGACTTGAAATTCTCAGTCCATATTCACTTGATCTTCGACGGTTAAGCGGTGGGTTGATTCTCACACAATCCTTGAACTTATGCCACGCAGGATATATCCCCGCCTTAACGGAATGTAAATGCCGACGAGGGTGAGCCAGAGTTGTCTACAAACCCCATCCTCGGACCTTCTACAGGCAACCATAGTTTCCCCAAAGACTAATTAACCACCGAAACAAACGTTCTACTATGGTCGTTAGCTGCAACTCCAGATACTATTACAACCATAGATAGATTGTCTTTCACTCAAAACATAGATAAACTTAAATTCTATTCGTTCTTGGCGCTTGGCATAATCCCCAAACGTGTTGCTAATCCCTGGTTCCCATGATTTACTTTCGGGACAACAGCCACACTCTTGATACCGTGCAAAACAAACCAACCACATTAGGACACCCTGGGCCTCTGGTCTCAAAACTGTGTATCTGTCGTTGGAAAATGCTGATTTGAAATGTACTGTGATTAGTGCATCGGAAGATCTATGCGTGGAGCATGAGCATCACCATGGACTAGCAAAAAATCTATGGTGGATTATGTCGACAGCGACAACGAGCAGTCGGTAGCACCAACAGCGCACGTGTTATTTAGGCCTGACCGCTACAAAAGGAGACAGCGCGCCACAAATTCGTTCCGCTATGCGAATATCCTTTCACTTTCTTCTGATTCATGGCACAAGCGGGCTGGCTGCATCCATGCAGCCGAATGGGATTGGTTAACACCTATCAGAGGCCAGCGGTCAGCGGTTACAAGATCAAATGCGGTTGGTGGCCTATTCCCACAATTCAGAGCCCTATGTGCACATAGATGAGGATATGGTGTGACTCTGAATCCCCCGGTGTCAACGTTGTGCCGATAAGCGTTCCTTGTTGAGTTGTATCCCCATGTTCTGCGAGATACGTCTTACCGTGTTCCGATTTGCCAACTTTGCACATTGAGTTTTCACTGCCGTTCGTGCTTGACCGTTTGGACTCTTACGCTAAGTCTGGTGAAACTGTGTTTTCCGATGCGTAGTGTCGGTGAGTTGAAGGGCTATCAATACATATTTATCAAAATTGACGCAAATTTTTGTGTGCACAGAGTGAGGGTCGTTTCTGCGCAGTCATTTAACGGAATGTAAGTTGTTTCGATCTATTTACTGACACGCACGGGATCCAGCAATTCTTACGGATCGGAGATAAAGAGTATTGGTATCAACTCGGTTATTCTATAGCCTTCCAGAGCTGTACTCAGTGCCAGAAGTGCACATATCGGTGCACGTTCCAGCGTACTGAACTCAAAGAAGGATTGTATGGTTCGCTGGTATTTCACAGTAGGGCAGTTATTTGTACGAACTGCCCTTTTAAGGGAAACCGCAATCCGCTCAACCGCATATCCACCCGTGGCTCCAACCGTTAGTGAGTGTAAGCAAGTCGCGTCCAACTGTAGCTGTAGACAAAAATCTCAGTGCATTATTCAATTCCGGGGAAAAGTTCCCCCGCTTTAGCAGGCAAAGGACTTTACCCACTGTGGAGTCACAGATAAGCTCAGGAGTTGAACACACTAGTCCTCATCTTCTTCTTAGAAAATCCGGATTTCAGGAGATACCATTAACAATCCGTTGCATGTTCCTGCGTACTCACTCTACCAAACAGACCCCGTCAGTAGGGACATGGGAAGCTCGGCCTCTTCCCCTGTCCAAAGGCTTCGGTTCCGAGTCTTGTCGGGAAATTTGCCTCCTCAGAGAAACGTTAGATACTCTGGCTCAACCCTCAGCTCCGTAGTCGTTACAGGCTACTTGTTGGTGTTGATTACGGCACGCCCGCGCGTAACGCATTCGGCAAGGAGGCCATTGTTGGCACCTCAAACAATTCCTCGTTTCGACGGCGTTTCTCTGAACCTTAGTAGTGTGGGTGCTCTACTCGCGCTCAAACCCAATGGGTGTCCACATCTCACAAGGACCCAGAGGTCGCGGCTTCAAAGTCAATGGCAACGACCACCCTTGAGAAAAACTGGACACAGTACGTCAAAGAACTTGTAAGCCAACATCGAAGTTGGGCGCATTTTGTGCCTGATTAGAGGAAGCGCAGCTAAGGACATCAGCAGAAAGGCTGTTCCGGAGGTTTATAAAACTATAAGGAAAAATCCGCTGCCGGAGAAAAGCCTCGCGGAATGGGCTAACATATGTACCTGGCATGTCCACATCGTCCGCCGTCATTCGCCACGATGGAAGACTGTTCGACAAGTCCTCCTCCAAAAAAGAAGTGTGTTAGAATTAAACCACTTCGAAATCACCTAGTAGTCGTCTAATTTCAAGTGTACACAGCTGGAGGATTTGAAGTCAATACTGCACGCGACACTTCGCGTAAATGTGACTACGTTGATAGCCGCGCGTTCGACACGTCCAACAGCGAGTGTCTTTCTTCAGGCCGGTATACACGACCTGATTAACATGGAGCGCGGTCTTATATCGACCCGGAAAAGCGTTTGGAACGCCCTCTTGTCTATGCAGGGGAAAGCGCGCTTAGTCATACTAGGATCGGCAAATCCCCTGATGATACGCGAGGGATGTCATACGGGAACCAGATGTTCAAATCTTCCTTTGGATCAATTTTTGTGGTACCTGCTGTGCTGAACGTGCCAGAAGTCGTTCAGGCATGGCCAGAATATCCGCCAAATGATATGTGCGCACTCGTTGTCATTTTATGAAAGACTACAACCGTCCGACCGGCGCCTGATCACGTCGAGATCAACCTGTAGTACACTTGGTTCAAAGGTATCGTAGAATATTTGGGTCATAGGCGTACACAGGGGCGTTGCTGGTTATACTGTCCAGAAGATGCTTAAAGTGAATAATGCACAGCGTAGGATCTAGCACTGATTCTTGAGGAACGCCCGAAGAAGTCGGAAGAGCAGTCAAAAATGGCTGGCCCGATTTTGAACTCGAAAGTTCTGTTGTCAAGTAAAGCAGCAATCCGATGTGGATCCTCTCCTTGGATACCGTAGGATTCCAGTTTATGTTTCCGGTGGCCGTGTGGGGCACGGGCGAAAGCCTTGACAAAGTCAAAGAAAGTAGTGTCTGAGATGGGGTCAATGTCTTTGACCCCCGTCAGATCATTCATGAAGATAAACACTTTTTTAATGCACGACCGGTTAGCAGGGAAGCCATACTGGGGGAGCGGAAAAGATGGTTTGATAAAAAGTGACGGGGGATAGTACCCCTTAATAATCGCTCCACTACCTCGCTAGGAATTCCACTAAGGCCGATTGACCGACTATCGGCAGCTCGGTCTGACTATGAGTGTGACCGTTTTCTCTTTCAATGCACTAGAGAGAATGCTAGTTCGGGTGTCTGTTTGAACAGTTTATGAAGGGGTTCCGCTAGACTGGCAGCTGCATCTACGAGAAGTCTGGGATGGATCTTGTCATAACCCATTGCACCGTATGAATTAACCTTGAATATAAGGTCTTCAACTTCTAGCACAGGAAACTCAACGGTAACGAGTGGTTGCCGGAAGTTCTGCAGCGGTAGGTTAGGGTACCAGATCGGCGATATTACGTTGTAAACTGCCGAGTAGCATTTCCTGAACGACTCATCCATAACTAGGAATTCAAGTGACGTCTCCCCGTTGGACAATCGCAAAATGGAGCCGATGGTTTATTCCTCCTCAGTCGTCTCGTATGGTCGAATAAGAATTTTTGTTCTCGCGGTCTCTGGGAAGTATCTTTTGTTGCACGAGTTAGGTGCGTTTACGGATTCTTTGTCTGCACCTACTTCAAAAAATGCAAAACGCATTTAGGTCCTCCGAGTTTCCGGTTAGCTTGTGCCTCGCGAATAAGTTGGAAAGGTCATCGGAGAGATGGCTTGTTCTTCGAGGACGAGGTGGCCTATTGGCGAACATGCACTCTTTGTGCTGTATGGATAATTCATCTGTTTTCTGATGTACGCTTTGATATGCGCGATACTTTTGCTCCACAGAATCGTGATCAGGAAAAGGGTGATCTCAGATAGCTTTTCAGACCATTAATATCAGCCTGGTCGAACTTTTGAACTGCGAACCTCTTTTCTTGCTGTTTCAAGCGGTGACACCTAAGATCAAAGATGAGCACAGAGTAGTCAACGTTCCAAAGCAGTGACCTGATGATCACTCTCTCTATCAAGTGGCTCTCATTGGTGATGACTAGATCCAGTATAGGGAGGATGTGACCGAAACGATGCTGCGTTGGGGCGCTGACATGCTGTGTCCACGTTCTCTGTCGCATCACCGTCGATAAGAAAGTCGGGAATCCGCTTTCATGGTTCCAGTGAAAAAGTGATGCCCAGTTAAAGTGACCCATAATAGGCAGATAAGTAGTGTTGTTGCTCCAGGAAGTTGTTCAGATTAACAAGAAAGGTGCTGTCCTCAAACAGGTCGGATGCGAGAGGGCGATAATTAATCCCCATTAAGAGTGAGTCCTGGCCACGCAATGCCAGTCGAAAGCACAGAGCGTATCATCTATTGGATGACTGAAATCCATCGATAACATTGTGTGTCGGTAGATATTTCTGAAGGAAAATTGCAGAAAACCTACTGTTCATCGGGCGCAGTCAGCTAGGTAAACTGACTGCCCGATGTTACTCAATTCACTATCAGTGACGCCATCAATTCGCTGGGTCTCTGTGAGAGAAAATATGCGAAGATGTTTGTCGTGAACCGACTGTCTGAATTGGGACACTGTATTGAACAGATTCAGACAGTTTATATACAAGCATTTGAGAGCTATTTCCACGTTTACTTCTGCCGGATGAGAGAAAGAACTGTGCGAGAAAGAGCTTGAGAGGTCAGATCGAATATTGGCAGAGGAAATATGGACGGTACCGTGGGTGCACTCTATTTTTTCTGCCGAGCTGGCCAAATGGTCCAACTTTGCGGCTGAAAACGCAAAATCACCTTCTGTGCGCACGCCATTCACTTTACTGGATACTTGACTAACATTCTCGGCATCTTATGTTGCAGCCTATTCGCCACTGCCAATTTCCGCTTTGTAGAGAGATGTTCAGAGGTTCTCACCTTGGGAAACTTTGATCCCTCAGTCCATTGAAGGCGAGGCCTTGAGGGTAATGTGAGTGGTGTTTTGAGACCATTGAGTAAAATCCGGAATGGAGCAGACCAAGAAAATACCTTGTGATTCGCGGGGGGTGACTCCAACTGGCACCTTCCGTTCAGAATTCCTAGTAGACCTTAGAGCGGAAGGCAACGCGGGCGGACTCCGAAACATTCGAGTGACCTCGACATTTAGGCTTTTGTCTGAAGGGTAGTTCGCTGATCAGCCGCTTACAGAAGCGGCACCCCCGCTTTCTACAGAAGGTACAGAAACCTGAGGGGACACCGCAGGAGTGGAAACCGCAAATTCGTTCACCAACTGTAGTACGCGGTCTGCCATGATCTGGGATTCACTCTTAGTACTCAGGCCACGCACCTCCCTTCCTTGTGAAAAGCGGCTGGAAAAATGCTTTTTAGGTAGGGGTTTGGCAAGCAAAGTTAAATCAAACTTCGAGTTAAGCGCGCTCCTGTTTGGAAACTGGAAACGAAAATTAATACCGTCAATCTGTAATCGTCCACGGGGAATGGCTTGGTGTACTCACATCTGTGATCGGCGTTACCTGGTAGGGTGACAATATTTTCGAACTAACTCCTGATGAGCTGAAAGCACTCGCAGCGGATTTTGTACAGGGATGACCATTTGCTGACGACTTGGCTAAGACGGCATCAAAATTGGAGATATCTCGGTCGGCCTTTAGCGGTATGAAGTCCTTGCAGTGTCTGAGTTTCAAAGGACCCAGGTTGCACTTTATCAGTCGGACGGATAGAGCATTACCGGCAGGGGTCAACTCCACCTGGCGGAAGTCAGAAATGCAAGGCATGTTCGCGTCAAGGATTTGATTCGCATTAATTGCAAATTTTCGACTTGGACCCGCTGTTGTTCTGGACCGACTGTCAAGGATTACGCAGTGATTGCTTCCGGGTCCAGTCGCTGTCTCGTACTGACATTCCTGTCATTAAAATTGAATATCCCACTGACCAATCGGGCTGTGGTATTTAAATGCGTACGTGCAATAAATTAACGTTTCCTCAGGTAAACGCGGAAATGCCAGGCGCAAAATATAAGTACAGATAATTGTGGCGACCGAAAATATATTATACGATAATTACAATCGGTCTCGATCAGCGCTAGACGACACCGACACGCGGATTAGCTAGGGAGGATAAGGATCCGACCGCCGAGCGCGCGAGCAAGCCGGAAAAAGTGTGTATGGCGCGAATGGCGC
>LUCH01005937.1:0-13295 GCA_013368495.1 Paragonimus heterotremus | reverse complement strand
TCACTGTGACAGGCTAATCCGTCTCGGATGCCGCCAACCACCAGTCAGCGTAGTCCCACCGGCGGCGCACGACCTGCATAGCTCCTTTCCCTTCATTCCTTGCACGGCCAACGAAAGAACCATCGAAGTGTTCCGTCAGCTCTCTCATACACTCAACGTAAATCGTCGTAGGCCTTTCAGCTGGGTCTTTCTAGTCGTCGACGCCCAAATTGTGGTAGTCGATATCGGCGTTGTCCGGCACTTCGACCTTTCGGAAGACACTAGACGATGCCGTCTGGTCGACCAAACGACAAGGTCTACTGTTATGGGTATTTTGATCGAAAAGCTACCCGGCTATTCCGTGTTTCAAGGCCCAAAGAAATTCAATTCCTTCAATTTTCTACCCGACAACTGTCTGAGTATTTTCCGACGATCTTTATCTCGGCCCACCGTCACAGATTCGGCGAGGTGCAATATAGTTTTGGCAAACACGCCAGTATTTGCCACTGCAAGCAGGTTGACACCGAACAGGCTAAAAATAGTTCACGCCTAGTTTCACCAGGTGCTGAAGCATGATATCCTCCATCCTTTCAGTAGCCTCTGGGCCTCACCACTCCAAGTGTTCTTTGAAACGCTGGGCGGTTGACGCTTTTTCAGGGATTATTGTTTGCTTAACAACGTCACGGTATCCGATAGGTGTCTGACGCCGTTGAAACAAGACATCGCTACCAGCCTTCACGGTACCCAGGCGTTCTCGAAAGTCGACCTGGTTTGCAGCTATCACCTGATCCCCGCTGCTGACGAGGACGTCTCCAAGACGGCCACCATCACGTCTTTGGATTCTTTGAATTTTCTGCTCATGCCATTTGGTGTAGGAAGCGCCGGGAAACGACCCAACGTTTTATTAGCGAAGTCCCACAGGGCTTGGATTTTTGCATCCTTATATGGACGACTTATTAGCCTCAAGTGATTCCGAAAAAGAATGAAGGATTCGTCTGTGACAACTCTTAAACATGGTAGTAACTTTCACCACAACGACTGATGGAGAGGAATGCGTTCTTGACCAAATTGCATCACGCCGATCAGCAGGGCGTCCCATCGCTGGCCGGTAAGGTAGGAATAATCAGCGACTTTCGTCGATCTACAACTCTTGCTGCCGTTCGTCGATTCGACGAATTTGTCGGTTATTACAGATGGTTTAGTCCACAATGCGCTGAGCCTACACAGTCCTCAACTGATTTACTACGTGACCATTTAAACGGAGACGTTGAGTAATCCGCGCAAACTATCGAATCCTCCTATCACATTATGAATGCGTCAGCCATACCTAGGAGGTTGCACTACTCCACCTCAACCTCCGAAATAATTACAGCTATTGATGCGTCAGGTACATCAGTCGGCGCTGTTCTTCACCAGCACGCCGGTGGAATATGACAGCTGCTCGCTTTCTGTGAGCAATGTGTAACACTTTTGGTGGTGAGTTAATAACGATCTGCTGAGCCGTTCGCCATTTCCAACTTGTCCTAAAGGGGAACCGGTACGTGAATTTTCCCGAGTGCGGACAGTCTGAATTCGCTTCCAGCAGTAGGTCCGATAGACATTCGTCCCGCGGAGTTAGACATTTTGATCCCTTATCCGAATTTTCCCCAGACAAACAGCGCTTCTGGCGGAGGTAACATTGTCGGCTGCGCTTTAATGCGAGTATCGTCACCAGTTAGTCAGGGCTGGATCCAGTGAAACGCAGTAATGAAGATAACGTTTGACAATTGATTTCCACGCTTTCTGTCGGTATATAGCTCTAAGTGTGACCGATCAGCCCCATGGCATCGTCTGCAGGCAGTAGTTTTGGATACACTCCCACTGGACAGCCACTTTCAGTGGTCTTTACTATTTCCCGGCTTTACCTGTTCGACATACTCATATTATCACCCATCGTGGCCAAGCTCACTTCCGATAGGTACGTTTTGCCCGCTGTGCGGAAAAACGTCAATCTTGCGTGCTTTCGTAGAACGTTGGGTTACATCCCATGGTTGCCAAGCAAATCTGGCAACCGACCGCTGTCCACAACTTTAAAGTGGTCGCCTCGCGATAAGCTATCATATCTTAGGACGCAATCGATCCCGCAATACGGTTCACCATCCAACAGCGAGTGAAATGACCAAAGGCTTTCACCTGCAACTAAAGGCAGCGCTTATCGCGGTCAACTCTGTCTCATGGACCAAAGTCCTGCCGGTGGCGCCATTCAGTGCCAGTGTGACCCTCAGGTTCGACCTTTAGGTTTCCAACGCCCAGATTCCTCACGACCAACCACTACGCTAAACTGAGACTTATTTTTCCGCTATCACAGACCACTTTAGGGGTGACGCCTGTTCCGTTAAACATCTCACCGTCTAGATGCGTCGTTTTCCTTCGAAAAACATTGGATAACAAATCGGTAAGACTTTTTGTTCCACAAGCCCACCATCAGTGTACGCACGTCTTTGGGCGCTTGGATAAGCAACGAAGCCCTGTCAAACTCTCTTACGGGGAACCTTTTAAGGTGCTTCACAAAGAGAACGGCGTGTATATTATACATTGCACATGCAAGCGAGAAGCCGTCTTCGCCGAACGCTAAAAGTCTGACCATTATGAATCCCCCGACACGTCGTTCTAGTCGAGTTATTTCTCGCCCGCCAACCAACTCATCGTTTCTAAAGCTCCCTTCAGCAACTCGAGCGTGTCTGCCAAGAAATACTGACGACTACGTTTTCATAATCAACTTCAATACGTGCTGGACGCAAAGTGCACTGACCGCAACGATTGGTAGAACGGTGAGAGCGTATGCATTCAAGCAATTGCAACAGTAGTCTTAAAACAACAAAACCACTGATGTGTTCACTCAATTCATTCATTTCAATGGTCATTACTAGTACGTAGTTCAGACCAGTACTCACTTGTCCTTGCGTCGATAATCAGCCGACCTCGTCTTATTTCCTAACACGGTTTTGTCGGACACAGGCATGGCGCCTTTGGCACTACCGACCATGATTTTCTTACATTTCGTAGTTGGCGTCTTTTGCAAACGTTCAGTAGACTCCGCATCCCCAACATTCAACTCTTCGAGATCACTCCGGCGACGTTTGAGGAGAATATTCGAGTGGGAGCCACCAGGACTTGTGAGCATCAGTGTTGCCGCACCTGTGGCGTTCTTCGGTTCGTCACACCAGTCGCAGCCTGGTTGGATGTCAGCTTGCATGCCACAAGCCGGATCAGGTCAGCAGTGGCTGGCCCCAGTTGTACTCATCAAGACAGTAAGGTTGTCGTCATAGTATCCTCCAAGTGTGCTACGCGCCGCTCTGGAGGGCTCACTGGCCCGTCAAATGTAAGGTGTGTAAATACTCCGAAAACCCACAGTTGTATATTATACCTAAACTGATAAGAATGTTCACATGACGTGTGCAGTCCGATTGTTTGTCCGCATACCTTGAGGCTACGTAGTTCGAATTCGGTCAACACATTCCCGATCAGCTCGCTTGTTGACGGCCGGCCCCTAACCTCCTTAGGTAGTTTGTGTGTCGGTGTCGTTCACAACGCTATAAGGGAACATAAACGTTTCGCATAATGAATATTCGATCCCTTTCTCCAAGGGATTTCTGGCATTCCAGGTTTAGTTTACTCCTATCTGGGGTAAACGTCCTTATTTTTATTGCTCTGTACATGGACACCGATGTTTCGGACATTGCTGTGATGGTTACGGTAACATTACGGCCGACCGGCGACGGATCTATTCAGAACGCTCTCACTGAGCAAGCGATGTCATCCTACCGTCAAGAATGAGGAGGCGTTATTCACAGGGAATCCATTTCTGGTTGGATAGTAGTCATGATTAGGTTCCCGCAGAAACCTGTAATTTTGTTTACCACGCTAAGGGTTATGAGAAAACAGAATGAAAACTTCAACAAAGACGTGTTGAGCATTCGTGCTATAGGTGTGATTTAACTTATCGCAACGTAAAAGGAAACATGAAGACTGTGGCGTCTGGAAATCCCGCAGCCTCTCAAGTGATCTCGGTTGCGATCGCGTTTTTGCGCTTGTCAGCTCCTTTGGCCTAAATAAGTATCATCACCGGAACTGCTGCCGATTCTTTCATCCCCACATGAAGCTCTCCACACCATGATCATCACACCTTCAAACGTAAACTATTGTCGATATTGTTACACGGGACGACCGGACAACCTCGGAAGCACGCAACACCATTAGCTACATTGCCACATCCGCCAGTCTATACATTGCGCACGGCAATGTACACTATTAACACAGTAAGTTAATTTCACTTCGGACCAGCCTGGTTGCATAGGGAGGAAACCTTGTGGTTATAGGTCTTCTGTGTATATACTTACGGGGTCGGAGGTGCCGTGAACATAACTGCTAAACAATGGCCCACAGGTTGATACATCCGGTTTCATGATCAAAGGTAGCCTACGCCGGATCGTCTGGGAGAAGGCTTGCGTAGGGTCTATTGATGCTGTGGCTTATCTGGGGAGCCCGGCTGCAGCCGTTTTTTCTTGCCCGTCTGTTCTATAAGCATTTTTCTATGTGCACCCACCATAGAAGCCTTGATGAAAACCCGGCGAGACTTTCTTTGGTTGTACAATTAATTACACGCGGAAGACGTTTACTCTCTACCAACGACTTATCCACTAGCCTGTTCAGCAAGGTTGATTCTCTTGGAACTTTACGGATGTCGTTTAACATACTGCAAGGTTCTACGCACCACTTGTTCAGTGTTCCTTTAGTGAAGTCTAATGAGTTAGATCCCGCAGCGCGTTCTTTCTCTTCATTCCCTTGGTTGCGGCTGCGGGTCCCAGACTGACCTCTGGCTACTACGCAGCACATTCCCAATCACTGTTGGAACTGTACGGTTTATCTCCAAACCCTACTGGGTTCTTCCAGCTCCAGGAAAGTCGTTTTAGGTTGTTAGCTGATCAGGGTGAGGCGTATGCCCACTTACCCACTGCACCTCCGACGCGCTTCCTTGCACGCACTGTGTGAAGTCGGCTTTCAACATGTTTCCGGAGGAGTTATATATCTCCTTGTGCCATCCGGTTTTGTCTCGGATGCTGAATTTTTCCTATTCCAAGCGCGCAAACACGTTCGGTTTAGGAGTTGAGATCTTCAATTTCGCCTTTTTCGATATGTATGTAGTTGGGGCCAAGCTGCTGCAACCTGTTGAATGGTAGTCTAGTCAGGGCGATCTTGCACTTCGCTAGATTAAACGTCCATTTTGTGAACCCGGTTTCATCTCTTATTGATAATATGTACTCACTAACAATCGGTGACGAATACTGAAGATTGCTGTCTGCTCTTTCCTGTCTGGATATGACGACGTCCACTATCATCAAGTGTTTCTGTCATCTGCTTTTGACATTGGAAATGCCCTCCTACGTTCGCTCAGGTCACAGTTCTGCATTAATTCTTAAGTAACGGGAAATTATCCTGCACAATAAAGGTATCGACACCAGTCGAACAACGACCTGCATCCTCAAGAAAAGGGTAAGATAAGTCGACGGACTGGGCAGTTCTCTTTGGCGAGGGATAATGTCTAAGGCAAAATCAAGTGGCATGCCGTATTGCCATTCGGCAGTTTGCACTGCCGGACGCTCCATCATTCGTATGCCCCCTCTTGTGCACTGCATGAAACACAATTCCAGATCAACGGTCACTCTGTGATGACCGAAATTTAACCTGAGATGTTCCTCTATCGAACTGTTCTACTGTTCTCGGGCCGGTGCTGGAACGACGTCAACCAAGATTCTTAAGGTATGCCCACTTGATCGATGAGGCTGGGCTACTCGAGTGCAGTCTACAATATGCTCATGTCTGTCTCCTGAACTATAAAGGAAAGATGGTGGTCAATTTTCAATTGGCTTCGAGGGGGCAATTTGTTGATTCGCCTCCTAATGTTATCTACCGCTATAACACCACTAGTCGCGATTCCCTTGCCGATGTTCACATCTGCTCGAACTTTATGTGATGCTAGAATCGCAGGCCGACGCTGTCAAAAGAAAAAGTCACAACTGCCGGATCTTTTCTTCAGTCTCACATCAGAAGGACCAACAGAAAATATGAAGCCACCGTTAAAAAACAAAAGAACAGATAAGCTTGATGTACCCTCCACGATTATGCCAGGCAGCTTTTTCTTCGAACCTGTTACAGACAGGTGAGAGAAAATGATAGAAACGATTGCATAGACCACGAGCAGCATGATTGTCACACCGGGAATGCGGTCGTATTGCAGTATGGCACGGGTGTGGAAACTTATTTATCGCGGCCTAGAACCCGTAGCAATTAAGGGAAAAGACAGCCGTCAAACGAGATATGTTTACTGCTCAGCCCGAGGAAAAAGCTGCATTTGAGGTTTGCAAGTGGCGTTGAGGCTCAGCCACTCAACAGACCAATCAGAAGCGAACGCCAAACTAGTGTTCCAGAGGTAACGACAAGAATTCAAATTCCAAGAATTACAGAATCCAGTTTTTGACAACTTGGGCGAATTCTTGGGAAAAATGACTCTCCGTAATGGGACTCCCACTTTACCGCCATCAGTACCAATTTTTATTTCTAAACTGTTGTATGCATCTATGTTGAACGTCGTAATTACCCATCATTCCAATTAGTTCCGGAACAATTTCAGAAAAATTTACTGAAACAAATCAATGTGACCTCGGGGAATGTAGTAAGCCACCTAACAATTCACGTCAGTAACTAGCTAATTCCCACGTTTACATTTTCTCATCTCAGCCTTGCGCTGCCGCCTCATTTGTCGGCAATCAATTTCCCCTATCAAATTTCAGCCGGTTGCCAGTTCGTCAGTTAAGTCACACTACAATAGCCTGCACCCCGGTGAACGATGTCATTTCTCTACATCGCGTCATCTGTTCAATTGTCACCTTATGCCAGTCGGCCACAGAGTCGGTACGGAGTGGTTGGTGTGATAAACGACTAGCTAGCGTCCTTAGTCCGCAGCCTGGTAGTATAAGTCTGCGTATACGTGAGGATTAGACGAAATAAATCGCTTGGCAGTCACTGCCAAAACACTCACTCTTCAACCTCTTCGTTGCTTCCTTGTAGGTGCTACCTGGTGGGAAAGATTGAACGCAAATTGTGATGGCTAAATACCTGTAGACTGCTCACATCTTCTGAACTGAGCAACCATGCCTCGCAGTCGTACAGCAACGCAGCCCTGGCCTTCGCCTTATATACACGAACCTTGAGCTTCAGACCAATGCCCCTCTGTCGCCAGGGTTTCTAGATCAACTATACGATCAAGATGCTTCTGTAGTTAAGCTTCTCTTTTCGATATACAAATGGCGCCGACTCATTCATAGTGGCTATGAGCCTGATCAGAAAGAACTGTGTCCCAAGGCCTCCCTCCCTAACCATAAAGTGGGATAGCCGAAGACAAGAACCGACAAAAATATCAAGCTGGGCTGACTGCAAATCAAAGCCCGTCGTTTGACTTGTACACAAAATTGTAACGGTTGGGTGAATAGGGGTTAAACAAGGTATCAAAAGATTAATAATTTGTCAACACTTTTTGGAAAAATGCTGGTTGTGAACTTTCGTCGCCCCTGCCTATGCGTTTGAGACGAAAATTCAAAGATTAATCTGAAATACTCACAGCGTTAAATCACACTACCAGCCTCATAGAATCACAGAAGTCCAAACTGTCCAAACACCACTTTGGAGCTGGAGGTCTACGTCGTTCTGACAGACATGAAGTATATGACACCGTATCACTGTCTGAGGCCCTGGTGGTACTAAATGACCTATAGAGCTTACGCCAATATGCGCTTACAGCTCAAGTGAGTGCTCGCCAATTACTCTAACATTTGGGGGGAAATATGAGTTATTTCGTTGTTCATGTCCGACGGGCCATCCCCGACTTCCACTATAATGAATTTGCACCTAGTGGGTTTCAGTAAACCATGGTGAATCAGTGTCTGCTAGTAGATAGCCAAGGCATTAGAACAAGAACAGATTGTTGTCTGTAGAAGAATCGAAACTAAATTGGAATCGTACACGTTCTATTGCGGTGCAACGGGAAACCATAACAGAACAGCTCGTTTTGTACCAATCTTCTTTGGTCACAGACACCGTACAACTGACTTCAAGAAACACATTTCTGTGCAAATTCAACGGAAATCCTGTTTGTTATGGCTGCAGTGAAAAGCGCGATTATAACGCGTTGTTGATACGACCAATCAGTGAATCACTGCTGTGAGAAAAGTGATCACATTTCTGTCGTGTTGTTTGAAACATGATCAGTTTTAGCGTTTACGTTCTGAGACTCAAACTGTACATTCGTTTGACGATGCCGAGGACTCAAACTCCTGCTCGAATTTGTATAGCTCGGCCAAACTCCATATGGGAGTACTTTTCTGCAAGATTGAGGAGAACGACAAAAGTCACTGTAATGAGCTCAAAATTGTGCGCAGGTGGTAGGCCTAAACGTTGATTGACCTACCATAAGTGAGTTTTTAAAATCGTCGGAATCGTAGTTATCTGAATGTTCAAAAAGCATGGAAAATCTCTTCTTCTACAAGGAGTAACTTTGTGGGGATGTTTCAAAGATTGTTATCAAGGACGTTGAAAAATTGCGCTAACTTGATGGCGAGATACTTTCATGAAATAGTTGAAATTTGCAGCTTGGTTAATAGAAGGGGTTAGCGATTCATTAATAGAGTGCGCGTGTTATAACAGGTAATTCATTTTTGGTTGCCTTGTGCATTCGATAATCTGTGAAATAAGTGGTGACAGCTGACACAAATGTGGAGTTGTGTGATCGTCACAACACGGAACTGAAAAGAAAACATATTTAGCAGCACCACGGGTAAGTGGCTACAAATTCATGTGATGGTTTGTAGCCAAACTGTTAACGTTAGTCAACGTGATCTGTGCGCTCTATTTACTGCTCACAGTAATCGAGCATGAGCTGAATTGGCAATACGGTTACAGGAAGTTTCCTAAGTACTTCCAGTTAAATGAATCCTCCAGCAAGCGAAACATTATATGCTCTCCAGAATGCAAACTGACTAGGAGAGAAAACAGGCTTTCCCGTTACGACATAGGATTTAACGCATTTACGTCTATGCTTGACAGTCAGCTCACGTGCATTCTACAGTCACGGCGTCGTGATTTATGATTAAACTTAATTACGTCTATGCTCGAGGGTCAACATACGTGCATCCTGTAGTCATGACGGTACACTTTCCGAAGTGAATGCAGCTGAAGCAGCATAGTTAACGACATTATGACATACCTTGAGAGGGAGGTTGCAACTGCGCAGTGCGGATGGGCGGTGCGATACATCAACATTTTTCATGCGTCCCAGGTGGAAAGGCAGCTGGTCGTTATCGCATCCATGGCTATTCATGTTGACGGGGTCACCGCAGTATCCACAGGGCATCTAATTCTGAGAATTTTTCCCTCATCGCGGCTGTTTGGTATTGCAGGCCGTAATAGGGGGGGTCAGTAATGCTTCATGTACTTGTCTGAACAACTTTTAAGTTAGCTGAAGCTCGGAAGTCCTTTATCCTCGAATGGGTCCTGCGAATAATCCATCGCCTAAAATATGATGTAGCATAAAAACGACTTTCCCTAAATTGCACCGGTAGAATATGTAGCAACGCATAACTCATCAAATTTACACATAATACATCACCATTTGTCAACCTAAGATAGGCAGCAAATGAGTAGGTACCAAAGGTACTTACGACAAAAATCCCATGTGTACCGCAACATCACCAATCATTGTATAACATGCAAGCTAACTGCTTCTCCTCTGATTGTCCGTTACACCTACGGACCAACTGTGGGGCAGTGTAGGGACGACAGAAGACAGCGTTCTTGCGAATCAAGTGTTCAAACAACAGTCTCGTAAGAGGGAACAACAAGAAATAGGCATGAGCCAAAGGCCGAGTAAGCCTTGCACGCAACTTGTACAAACGAAACCTGAAACTGCGTCGACAACACAGCGGCACGCTCTGTTGCACACTTCAAATTCGACCCGTGCGCGCTTGTTTGTTTCGACCGCATGTTACAACTGATATTTTCGACATCATCGCCAAATGACAGACAAAACAAGGAACAGTTGGTTAAGAGAATTATTTCAACGCTGGTGGTCATTTTCTTCACAGCAATTACCGTTTTTTAAATCTTTTAGGCTTACCACCAGAATATTTAAAAATGTTTACGTTTGTTTCATTTTGCTGCCTGTTGACTGCAGATTTTACTAGCTACGAATAATTTCCAGTCGACAACGGAACGTTAACCCATCTCAGAAAAATGATATTTGTATGCTTCACTGTGCCGTGGTAGAAAGTTTTTAAAATAAAGTTTTTGCCAGGCGTACTCACATGTCGGACCTAACCATGAATCGAATGAAGTATCCGCCACTAGCAAACCCAAGATTATTCTAGCCTTATCGTCTGCAATTGTGCAACTATTCAACTCCTGCAACTTTCCGGCTCATTATTGTGAACTCAATGAAAGTTATTTTTGATGTGTATGCTTGCTTGGATGGCATTCTCACTATCGGACGCTCGGAGAGCGGACATCTGGAAACGTCTGAGTCGGTTTATAAAACATTCGCACAAGAACGGTCTGAGGTTAAGAGGATAGAATGGTGCATTTCTAACCGGAGGCACTCAACATCTTTGCTTTCGGAGAGATGAATCCAAACCGCATCCAATACATGAAAACGTCTTGCCGATTCTAAAGCCACCAGTTCCTCGAGACGTTGATAATTTACAATCTTTAATTGGTAAGTTTATCAGTTATATTCGCCTCATCCCCGAAATATCGACTGTCCTAACACCCGCACAACAGTTTGCTCAGAAATGAAGTTTGGCTCTAATGGGCACCTAAGAACAAGTGACGTGTGACAACATAAGCAAGAAGATAGATAATTCCGACTTACCGGTTCACAACGATCCAATTAAACTAGAACTATTAGTTATGGTGCTCCACTGTGGGGTGTCGGGGACGTGTTAAATCCCAGAATGCAGGGCTCACGAGAGAAGCTAAAGGCATTCACTACTCGTAGCCTCGCTCTAGCCCAGAAGAACAGTGCGCAGTTGGGCAAGGAAGCCACGGCTGTGGTGGTTACCGTCAAATTTTCATCGATATCTTTTGCGAACAACCTTCGTTGCTTGGACGGACCATAGGCTTTCGTTGTTCCTCCTCAAAAAAGAAGTTATTAGGTGATATCGCCGCGAATTCAACGGCGATCAGCTGTCCTGTCTGCTTATAATTACGAAATTTCTCATGTTCCTGTTAGAAGATTTCACGTTGCTGACGGCCTCTGAGTGACACCTCAGAAGATTCATTTGGTAGAGTACCTGAACAAGCACCCGACAACCGTCAAAGAGGTTATTTTAGGAACGGAACGAGATGTTCTTATGTCCTGAGTTGAACGATTTATTTCTCAGAGCTGGCCAAAGATCAACGATGACCAATGAGAGCCACATTCCAGTCACCGCACAAAACTGAACCTTGAAGAAAAGCTTTGGATCGTCAGTCTGCCGCCGTTTCCAGGAGCTAATCTTAATGAATTACATGACGGTCACCCAGGCTTCTTTCGTATGAAACCCCATTTTACTGACTGTGTGGTAGCCGAAACTTGACCAGGACACAGATCAAGTGCAGAAGTGTTCACACAAATCGATTTGGCTTAACTGGGCAGACTATGTACTTATTCATTATCTTTGCCGATTCGAACCGGACCGACGTTCATTAGGCGAAAAACGCAACATCAGGAATTATCGTTCCGTGTTAACGACATGGCTTCCATAGATTTGACCCGTCTCACATTACCACATTCGAAACTGATGTCAAACTTATCAACAAACGTTTTAAGGATTCATAATCCGCACCAGCGTTATGTGCACAAAGGTGTTTAAGGCAAACTATCGGATTGCCTTAGTGTTGACGACACAATACTTGGGGTGAATGTTTGCTTGTCAATACCCCGTATACCTCTAACTACTTGTCGTATATAACTCACATGTTTTGCGTGGGGAACTGGTGAGAGTAAAAGAAATGTAAACACATTTTAACACATGCCTTCACTCTTCACAAAATAAGTTGTTAAGCGGAACCCAGTGTTTCAAGTTTAACGCAAGTGCACGACAGAAAGGCAGTAAAATTGTGTGAAGTGTTTTACTATACCCTCGAAGCTATGAGGTTTACCATAGATTCATAAACTGCGAACACTGTTAAAAGTCGCTAACTTCCGGAACTAAATCAGGAGCGAAACTTGCGGCAAAAAGCGTACGTCGTTTTTTTTATATTGGTTATCTTATAGACAAGCTGCATCGGTAAAATAGAGTTGCAAATGGCGCCCACGCCTTGGCTTTTTTGCTGGTCAGCTAGGACCCGCATTCAGCTAGTGAATTTCAATGTGTGACGCACCTAGACTCCGACGCCCGTTTTACCAAAGTCAGATGCTTGATATTCTGGTTGGTCACCGCGCTGCCAAACCAGATTGCTGGTGTTGTCAATGGTGATTGGTCATGGCCTTCTGTAAAGCGCTGGTTGACTTTGTCTCGAAGTGTCCGATCTAACACCTTTAAGAACACAACCACGGTCTATCCACACGATGTCGGATTCGTTTTATCATAAGGCGGTCAAGTTACTGGTGGCTGTTTTGCAGCCACTTCTCACTTTCGTGAAGAATTTGTCTGAAGGATACGTCTGAGATGTGTGACCTCGTAAATAGTGCATATGAGGAAGGAAAAAGTGTGCTTTCTTGAGGTAATATAGATTTTCTACGTGTGGCTTTATGGTTGAAGGTCGGGTTTATCTGTAACCTTCCACTGGCTCACAATCTAATGCTTTCTATCACAAATAATATGTTGAATCCTTTGATACTGTTGTGAACTCAGAATAGCAGGCTCTATTTCTGAAACAAAATATAAACAAGTAGATGCAGCTGTGAACCGTATCTCACTCAGGCCGATTTTGACTGAGCCACTTGTTCATGATTGGTGTCATCTCCGCGAATATGCTCTACTGCATTCCGATTCGTCGATTTTCAGTAGAAAATGGTTGGATTCATCAAACTTTCTCCACCTAAACCTGAAAACGTCTTCTTATTTCGAAAAAGCCGACACGCTGGCCTTCGACGGTATCAGCAATAAGCGACGGAGATGTAGCACACTGAGTCAACCGGTTCACTGTAAGCTCATCTGGGGTAGGCAGCACCGGATATTGAATCGTTCGCTAACGATTCAAGGTTCACAACGAGTTACGCGTAATCGGTTAATCCAGAAATGCCT
>LUCH01005936.1:26523-41055 GCA_013368495.1 Paragonimus heterotremus | reverse complement strand
TGGGAAGTGTGCTATAATTGAGTTGAATCGAACCTTCTACAGGGAATGTCATAGAGACAATTTTCTAGGACTTGTCTGGTGTTTTGCTAGTCTAGTACGTGGGACCGAAAACTGCGATCTCTACTGTGTTATATTGATTAGTCCCCCATGCGATTCAGCGAAATATTGGAAGAAAAAGTTAGCAAAAGATGTAATTGAAATATAACTTGCTTTCGCCGGGTTTCTGTGAAGGTGGACAAAATCCATCTCAGATTGCCACTTTGCACTGGCATTTATTCTGCCAAATAATGACGAACCCGGTCGTGGACTGTGGTTTTCAGTGTGATCATCAAGCGCTGGAGTATATTTTGATTTTGCGCGGCTATACAGTGGCTTGTTCTCTCCTAGTCTAATAGATGGTCATCTGGGGCCATGGGTTCGTGCAACTGCACCACCTAACGCGTTCTGCAGATCTGGCTACAGTGAATTTAATCCGTTCCATCTTTTGAAGAATAGGCTGCGCCGGGAATAGTTTGTGGTGGTTGTGTTCTTTGGTTGCTTACTGAGAGTAGTTCAAGTATTGAGAAATTTATTTAATAGGGTTTCCATGCTTTAGGGCACAGATGGCTTAAGGATATTACTATGTTGAAAGCTGTTAACATTTGTCCACCACTACCGCAACGTGATCAGGTCGAGAACCATTTTGGCCGCCTCTCGTTTCGCCCAAAGTTTGATCCTGGCTTACTTTGAAAACTGCAGTGCAATCTTACTTGCATTTTTTGTGGGATTTTGCTAGAGCTAATGGCTGCTGTAGTCACCCACACTGTTGGTCCGGTCTTCTGGCCAAAGTTAGATAGTTCTATGACTTTGATTGTTCATGGTGTTGTAATGTAAGCCAATAAGCTTGTCGGTAACGGGGTATTTCGTATGACGGCAAATCAGAATCTTAAACTTGCTGAACATGTGTGGTTATCACTAAAATTATATTTCCTTTCTTGTCCTCTAATTTTGTTTTAACTTTTTCAAGGCAACTCCTTTTTTTCCTTTAATTTCGTTTTGTATTTAGATAAAGAGTCTCGATTATCTTATGTTCCTCAATCGGCTTGCTGGGAGACATTTGGGTGATCCTTTGAACAGTGCAGTGTTGCCGTGGATAACCGACTTCACATCTCCATCTGGCACACTCCGTGACCTTACGAAATCCAAATATCACTTGTCTAAAGGAGAGGCTCAACTGGATGCAAACTACAAAGTGCCTATTTCTGGAGGTAAAATCTCCGATGAGTTGTTACATAGTCACATGTTGCCCTCGATAAGTGAGTGTGGCACAAACGTTACGGAGTTAGTAGAAACAGTGGGTAAGTCACTGGCATTTTTGTTAATGTTTACGACTGTGTTAAAGGCAGCATTATCAATGAGCCCCCAACAGCTTGTTTGCGGGATGATGACAACATCATTTCAGGTAGGGAAGACATGGATCCACCCTCACAGTTGGATGTGGAGAAACCGCCGTCTATTGACACTTGGTCTCCCTTGTCATTTCAACCTCATCATTTGTTAGATATGATGCCAAACCTGGCATACTACACATATATGGTGAGTCGTCGCGTTAAATAGTTTTTTGGATAGAGTACAGATTTGGGCACGCAATTGTTTGCCGTTTGAGGCTGTTTCAAACCCACACTATTCCATGTATCTGTGGACGGACGTATTCGTTCACATCACAACAGTGTTAGTATTCACGCAGTTTTTGGACATTCTGATTCTTTAATTGTTCTACCGCAATGACAACACTTTTTAGGCTAGACGGACACCAAAACCTACCCTCGTACGTTTTGTCCGACCTGTTTATCGACCACATGAATTTGCTTCCAGTATGAGCCGCTTGTACGAGTCAACACCTGATGAATGCATCCCGGAATTTTTCACCGACCCATCTGTCTTCACTTCAATTCACCCAGACATGCCAGATTTGAGTTTGCCTCCATGGTGTTCAAATCCTGATGAGTTTATTAAATATCATTCCTGTCTACTGGAAAGCGAATCAGTTTCATCCAGATTGCACCACTGGATTGACTTGACCTTTGGGTACAAGGTAAGTGCGCATTTGAATCGATCTATGCATTCCCATTCCTTCTTTCCCGCATGCACTCCCTCACTTGATATATTAAATCGCCATGCGCTAGGTTTTCAAGTATCACCGTCTACTGGGCTTATATTTTGGTCTTTTCTTACTGTTGGATAGGTTGTGTGTTCGATTGTCTTCCAATCCGGTGTTTATCTAACGACCTTCTCCATCACATAATTTTACTAACATTATTCTTGTTCTTTTCGATGTGTATTCACCATCTTTGCTTCTCTCCTCTTCGTTTCAGGTGGGAAAGTTTAATCTGTGCTTAGCTGTAACTGTGAAGAGAGCTGAAGGTGTAAGATGTCGACTAACTGGTGTATGTAGATGCACTTCAAAAAAACCAGAGCTCAACACAGAGCGGTAGCGATCATTCACAACTGAGTAAGCGATCTGATGCCAACTCAACCTCCTCACCTAGGTACGATTCAGCATCACTCAATCGTCCAGCCTTAGCGTTCATATCTGCGACTAACGTAATACCAAAGCTACACGTTTACCGTAGTAAGGTAACTGACTTTTCGTAAAAGACAACATTCACTACTGCGGTCAGCAGAACCGTGTGCAGACACTACCAGTAAATATCGGGAAGTTTGTCTTCTCTACCCCTGTCTAGTAGAGCTGGATAAACAAACGGCGCATAGCTCGTCATTGACAAGGAACCTGTCTATTAACGCGGCTTTTCTAATATTGGGAGCTAAAATGTACGTCGTCCCTTGTACACATATATCGGTTTGTACAAGCAACATCATAACTACTGTGAAATAGTTCTAGACTAATACTGAATCTCCTGATAGGCTCTAAATGATACTGACGTTTATTGTTTCCTGTTGTTGCCGGGTTAAGGACCGGGTAAGTCCTGATTCCTTGTCAGTCCCATTCAAATGATACAATATGTGAGATGATCATTTTAGTGTTTTTAAGTACCTTATGCAGCGTCGAACTCGGGTTCTCAGCATGAGTCGTCCCTGGTCGCTTAATCGACACATATTGTCAAGTTTAATAATCACTCCCGCGATAAACTCTCGAAGATTGCGAGTGACAGATTGGTCGTGGCATCAGACCAACAAATAGCACTAAGCGTCCTGCCAACCGTCATCCTCATCAAAACGGTGTTGAGCCTGATCAGAAGGTATGGTGAACGCCCAGCTGGCGTGCGGACTGTGTGATCCAACCGTCGTAAACTGTGAAACGTGATTAGGTGATCAATTGATCGTGCATTCTGAGTATGCGCCGGGGAATGACCTTATTGTTCACGCGGTTGGTCCACTTAATGTGGGCTCATCATCATCATCATAGGCAGCAATATGTTAGTGATCCACACTGATGCTTAATTGTGGGCTAATTGGCGGAAACAACAACGGTCAAACACAGCAAGTATGTTGACGTCTACGTTGCAAAAAGGCCACACTTCCATACCATGGAGCAAAACAGAACACACACACAGACATTATACACCCCTCCTTCTAGCGACAACCGGACGTCTTTCCGGTGTCACAGGTGACGCAGGTCAACAAAAGTAAATCGTTGTTTTGCCATCCGTGCTGATGTCTCATTAGTGATATCACAAGCTGACGAGATAATGCTACTCAGTCTCAAGCTTGTATTAGAGGAGTTAGGAATGGGAGTGCCGCAGTTTTGAAGAAGCACTTTGCATTTTGAAGGTGCGAGACGCATTCTGTACATATCGCCCGACCACTCACTTTGTTCAGCATGATCTGTATGTCTTCGGTAGGGAGGCTAAAAACAGTATCCTCCGCATACTTCCAAACCTTCAAAAAATACGCTGGTCCGTCCTCAATCTAGTAATGGGCTTCATAGAAATCCGATTCTCCTCATCTTACTAATTAACACGAAAAATCTTGGTCCTAAAAATAACGCGACTGTCCTCCTTATTGCTTTCAACAGGAACTAAAAAACGGGCACGAAAATCAGCTATGTTCTGTTCCAAAAACGTTCACTACAAGGAGAAAACTGCAGAGTATTTATTTGCTGCATAGCGACCTACAAACATTCTCGAATCGGAAAGTCGTAGGGCGGTTGCCGACTTTCACTTCATAGAGGACTAATCCCATCTGTTGGACGATTCATCCTCTTGTACAGTTCAACGATCCATGGAACATGCGTACAAGGATCGGCTCGCCGATCGTAAAGTACCGTGCACGAGCACCGTGTCTTTGATTGTACTGCCTTCTCATTCTTACATTGCGTTTTCCCCTCTTGTTTTAATGCGGGGTCTTGATGTTAAAGGTAGTTCTCAGTTTCATATTGAACATGCATTCCGCCGGCGACTTGTCATCATGGACGTTCGGATTTAATGTTGTTCGGTAATTGGTCGAGAAGGTCTGTAAAACATGAGTTGCGGGACTTCCTTTGACTTTCAACAACGCTCGCTTGAAGGTGTCGACAAACCTTTCAGCTTGTCCGTTCGACTGGAGATCGTAAACTGGAGGTCGCATGTGTTGGATGCCTAGCCGTTGGCATTAGTTTTCAAAGGTAGAATATATGACCTGAGAACTGTTATCTGTGACCAACGTCTCTGGCACTTGAAAACAGCTGAAGAGTTCTGACAGCTTCTGTATAGTGCTATAATAGGTTGATCTTCCGGTCACTTGATGTAAACGTCGACGATAAGCAGATACGTTTGTCCATTGAGTGGTCCGACAAAATCCATGTGGAACTTTTGTCAGGGTCTTTGGGTTGCTGACCAAGTGTGCAGTTCACATTTCACGGGGTTTCTCGCAGCCAAACAACACGATGTGTATTTTTGGCAGTTTCTCGACTTGTTTGTCCCTTCGTGACCAGTAGGCAAAACAGCACGCCAAGGACTTCGTTCGGTTGATCCCTGGGTTTTCACTGCGGAATTACTGGAATACCTGTCGTTGGAGAGCTCCGGAGACTGCTACTATGTCAGCAAATATGATCGTAAGCGGTTTTCGATGGTGGAAGTATCTCCGTAAGTCGCCACTGTGGTCTGCGTGTGGCCAAGTTGTGCGGACGAACGTCTGTCAAATTTGGTTGCCTCCTTGATAATCTCTGTTGTCACTGGAAGTGCTCGGACAGCCTCGCTGAGGATGATGTGTACATCAGGTTCAATATTGACCGCTGCAATTACTATGTCCTCGTCCTCCGGCGCTTGTGATCCGATGAGTCTGCGTAAAACGTCAGTTTGCCCGAAGCTGGTTGTGGAACGGTACTCTGTCGTGAAATCGTAGGTAAAAAGCATTGTTGCCTATCTTTACAAGCGATTGGCCATATAAACTGGGATTCCTTTCTTTTAGCCAAGCACTACAAGCAACGGTTTGGGATTCATCAACAACAAAACATGTCGCCTGTACAATATTTTGTGAAACTTTCTCACCACGAAGATCATTGCGTAGGTCTCTTTCTCGATCTGGCTGTAGTTTCGCTTAAGGAATGGAAGCCGATTTGCTGCGTTCGCGATTGTTTCTTCCTTTCCATCTTGAAACTTATGTGATACCACAGCACCGATTCCATAGTTGGATGCGTCTGCGGCCACGACAAGTTGTAGTGTCGGATCATAATGCGTAAGCAGGAGGTCTGAAGTCAGCATGGCTTTGATGCAACCGAAGGATTGCGGACATTCTCTTGACCACTCCCACTTGACATCCTTAATGAGAAAACGATTCATTGGCGTTCGGATTCGATTTGGTTTTGGGAGGAATGGACTGTGGTGGCTGACCAACCCCAGGAAAGACCGTAGAGTTGGTACATCCGTTGGAGGTGGCCTCCCTTTGCATGGCTTCTACGTTGGCTGGGTCAGGTCGTCGGTCACCTTTGCACACAATAAATCTAAGGTATTTGATGCTGGACATTCCAAAGCTGCATTTGTCAACCCGAAGTCGGAAGCCACATTCACTCAAACGATTAAATGTTTGGCCCAGCTTCTTCTCCAGATCCTCAGCATTGTGCCCCATGACTATAATGTCGTCTAAGTAGGCGGTCTCACCGGGGAATATCCGTAATCATCGTATCCATCACTTGTTGGTAGATGGTTGACGCTGTCTTTACACCGAATAGCAGGTGGTTGAATCGGTAAAGTTCTTTGTGGGTATTAATTGTCAACAGTTCTTTGGACTCATCATCAACTGGCAATTGTAAATAAACCTCGGTCAGGTCGTGCTTCGCGAAACATTTCCCGCCATTCAGCTTCCTGAAGAGATCCTCCGTTACCGGCAAGAGATACTGGTGCGTCTCGAGAGCGTCATTTTGACCTGTAGATTAGTTTGCACAAAGTCTTATTGTTTCACTTGGCTTCTTCGTCGGGAAACAGGGGTCGCACATGCTGAATAGTTCGCCGGTTCAATCACTCAAGCTTCTGAAGATGTTGCAGTTCTTACTCGACAATTGCCAGCGCAGCGTAAGGTACTGAGTGTTTGGGCCGAAATACCGGCTTCGTTCCAGCACGAAGAGATCAGAATGTCTTTATTTCGGTGTAGCAGCTGAGTTCTTCTGTGAACACATCTGAGTGTCTCTGTTGGACAGCGTTTGAGTTGTAGGTGGGCTTCTGCTGAGCTTGAGTTCGGTTACAGATTTGTAGTAATAGTCTGTCAAATAGATGCAGTGTGTCGATCCAATCCATTCCAAGGTGGTCCAGGCCAGGATTGCGGATCACGTAGAGGGTACCCCTGGTTGATGATCCGTTAAGGACTGCAGTGCAGTGGACTCCGCCAATGATGGGCAGTCGACCGCCAGTAGCGCTTCGTGCAAGTTGGGTTGTCGGGCGCATTGTAGGTTTGCCAATCATGTGCCACGTGCAATCAGAGATTAGTGTGATGTCGGATGCTGTATCGAGCTATAGTGTGGCCGACTTGCCGTTGAAGACATACAAACTTTCTGCGCGTCCAGTGATCGTCGTTTCTTGCTGAGAGAACGACCTGTGCTCTTGAGAAGCGGGACTTGTGTGGCTTGTGGGAGTTTTGATTGAGCAGGTGCTGGCGCTTCTTCCAAACGGCAATGGTCCTTGTGGCCCCACCGGGAGCAGTGGGTGCGTCGATGCTGTTTTAATGGACAGTATCGGACATAATATCATCCAGCGCATTACCAACATTGTGTGGGAGGTTTCCTTCGATTCTCGCGTTCCAAAGTTGATGCAACCTCGACTGGGACATTTGAAGACATTGCAGGAACGTTTCAGTGACTGCTCTGTTCGATCATAGCCTCAGGTTCACCAGGCGCTGGGATTCGGCAGTGATATCTTGCATGGCGATTTCGTCGAAATCCGTGTCCTGATATCTATTTCTCTTGGGGACTGAAGTCCACAGGCAAAGACCATACATTTGAATTGATCTACAGTCATTATTCGAAGCTTGAACCATTCACACTCCCGTTTGATTGTTCCAACGTCATCGTCTGCTGACTTCACGAGCTTCAGGTACTAGTAGCGAATGTTAAACAGGGATGACTGGTCGCCGAAGATTTGGGACAGCGTCTGGGTGGTTTCGTCAAAGCTTAAATCCCTTGGGTACTTCGACAAGATAAAGTTGGTGTACTGTCCGTGTTCTGAGGTACCCAGTCTACTGATCAGCAGCCTCACTTTCCGAGCATCATCAGTGTCTGATAATTCCACCTTGAAAAGATCCTCATACTTTGTGAACCAAAATTCAAACGTGGTGCCAGTTACAGGATCAAAGTGAAACTGTGAGTGAGTTGATTGGAGATTCTACTACGGGTTTGAATGATTCGTTGGATCCCGCTTCTGGTTGCTGGAAACAGCTTCTGCGTCAGTGTTTCAATCAGTTTTAATGGCGCTTGCTCGAACTGTTTCTGCTGCTGTTGAAAGAGGGTTTATATCTGCTCGAACGTTAGTGACATCGTGAGTTCTTCTGTCACCAAAGATACGGTGGTTCGTCCTCGATATGGTAGTGCGTTTGACAGAAATCAAACTCTCCTTCGGGTGATAATTAACACGAAAATCTGGGTTCCGAAACTACCGCTACTGTCCCCGTGATTTACTCCCAAGAGAAACCAAAAGACGCGTGCAAATGACAGCTCTGTTCCACCCCAAAACGTGTGAGACAAAGCGAAGAATACAACCTATTTATATGGTGCGTAGTGATCTAAAAACATTCTCGAATCAGAAAATAGAAGGACAGTTACCGAAAACGATAGTTAAGGTCACTAGTCCATCAATTAGCGTAGCGGAATAAAGGTCGGACAAGTAAAGAAATAGCCAAGGTTACCTCTCGACTGTTCTGGACAGTTCCGCTCATTCTGATCGGATCAGTCGTTTTTCTCGAGGTCGGAGGCGGTTTTGGACACAAAAAAAGTACTCCCTAACGGTATTTCACGTCCTCTCCACATGGTTGTCTGTTGATGACTTGTTGATTTATTCCAATTTGTTCGCTTCGTGCTGATGCTAGACGTGATGTTGACAAATTCTGAACATCTGCCTCAAATGACATCCTTGAACTCTTAGTCAAAATGTATAGGACCAAACATCGTTAAGAATACACTGAAGGAAGAGTAGGCTACTAGTTTTTGATGGTCGACTCACAAAAATTGCGCTCTGATGGGTAGCTCGTTGCGTAATGATGGTTGATTCAAGGTGGGTTGAAGAGTGGAGTCCATTGCACTGCTGTAACGGTGTGTCTGTTAGACGGTATTGCGAATGTTGTCATTCATGCAGCATATGGCTAGGGAGGATCCTAGTGGGAATTCATTGGAACGATGCGGATGGTTTTGTATTTGTGAATCAAATTTGTTGTGTGACGTGGCTCCATTAGTGGTTCTCGGAATGAAAGCATTGGAAACACTGTTATGTATATTTAACACGTAAAAGACCACCTGAAATGGGAAGTGTGCTATAATTGAGTTGAATCGAACCTTCTACAGGGAATGTCATAGAGACAATTTTCTACGACTTGTCTGGTGTTTTGCTAGTCTAGTACGTGGGACCGAAAACTGCGATCTCTACTGTGTTATATTGATTAGTCCCCCATGCGATTCAGCGAAATATTGGAAGAAAAAGTTAGCAAAAGATGTAATTGAAATATAACTTAATTTCACCGCGTTTTTGTGAATGGATCGAGATTTTTTGGATGGTCATTATTTATGTGTATTCCTTACGGCTACATCCTTAATTTTGATTGCAATCCGTTTCGCGGATACCCTGGTCTTTTCGTTGATTTCAACTAGTTTTTATTGCTACTGCGGGAGATTTCCTCACCTTATTACCCATTCTGCCATAATAAGTGGATCTGCAGACTGATGGGAAGAAATTCTCTCAGCTACTCCGTTAACCAATCAACCTCTCTCTCATTTTGAATTTTTCGTTCGTGTCTGTGATGTTCTATGCCTTTATGGACGTACCTCCCAATAATACACCAATAGTCTTCCAGTTCTCACTGTTCTCACAGGCAACGAGCATTGGCTGAGGTACCTCGTTTGAATGCCGTTGACTTGTCCGTTCATTGGCATGGGGGTGTATATGTGACCTCGGACGATTAACGAAAATATCCGTATGATAGACTATGCCGATCTAACACAACTTGAGAACTCAACAGATGCAAATCAATCTGTACTTGGTTTCAGTTTGTTGGTGTTTCACGTGCTTTACTTTTATTAAACCTACGGATGAACGTACGATCAAGAGGAGTTAGTGTGTTTACCGCATTGTGCTCGTATTTGGGATCGAAGGTTATGTACAGTCCTAGGTACTCTATGGTTAGGAGATATAGGTATGCCGTTGACGACACGTTCAGTCATTTTTCTCATGCTCAGTTTGTTCATCGTGATGCGTGGCGCATCTGCGCGAACTGCAAGGAGAGGTTCGTTAAGCCAGGCTTTACCATACACCAAACTATCATTGTGATTGCGGTTGCAAGTGCGGAACTCAAGGGATGTTTATGCTATGGGCGACGTTTAATTTTGCAATGGCACTTTTAAGAGTACTTAATCGTATATCACGCAGCCACTGAGTATGAATCTTCAAGCGAAAGTATGCGTTTTGCTCTGGGGTTATATTATAGTTGTAATGCCAGGAAAGTGCCAACTCATAAAAATGGCTGGCGTGTATCATGTTTCACGAAAATTCACCTAGAGGGAGAACACTTCTGATGAAAGGCAAAGCTTATTACGGTTGACACTTAGCTTGATTTTTCAGGATATACATATGAAGTACAAGATGGTTTGGCGAAGTCTGTTTTCGGTTATTCATCATAGGCCATTTGCATAACAGTTTATATCATCGTGGTTGATGGAAATGCACTGAAGCGAAGCGGACAGATAATGTGCTTTTAGCGATTATTCGATGATGATTTAGTTGGGCAACTCATAACATGTTACCGGTTAACACATTCCTCCTACTTAGTATATCACTTTCAGTGTTCACGGGTATTTCAACTAATCTTAGTACGGGAGTGGTTGTTATCCGATATTTGACCGTTTTCATAAGACTGCAGTTATTTGCGGCTCACTCGCCATCAATCGCTCCATCACTTTTGTGCGCCATTTCTTTGTGGGTTTTCACACAGAACGGTTTGCCTAGGCTACTTCACATTTAGGTCACTTAATTAAGTGGACTCAAACCCGGTTATCGCTTATTTTTGTTGCATCTTGGTAGTTCTCGTGGACCATTGACTTACTCTGGACATCTTAGTCCAGTATTCACCTGCCACAGTGACCTTTAAGTTGTCTCCCCAACAGCCACCGTTTTAGAACTTGATAAATGACCTTTCTGTCCATGACATCGCACACAGTCGTTTGACTGGCGAAGGCTGAGGCCCATATCCACTTGTGTAGATCACCTACACATCGACAGATAGACTGCCGGTTTGCCAGAATTTGACACTGAGAGTGCTTTGTTTTCCGTGTGTGTTTGGTATTATGCAGATGTGCCCATGCTGTTAGTACTCACTATATGCACCCCAAACCTTGCATACTGGAACGGATCCTGTACAGCATGTTCCAAGCGGCCTGATAACACTGTACCACGAGCATCCGGTAAGTCTGTCTTTTCATACCGAACGATCAGATCCGTTCTTGTGCTTTTCGGCTTTCCATTGGTCGTGAGAAGGTACGTTGCTGTCTACTTCTGGATAATATGTTACGATACCCTAAAAACCTTCCAATACTTCTCAAATTGACGTGATGACCTAATAAACTGTTCGTTTAGAGTGTACAAACCTCTTTTTATTTGCGTTCACGCGTGGAGTTTTTTAAAATTAGTGCTATTAGGATGGACAAGTGCTAGCCACGGATCTGAAGTCAAAGTTGTGGTACAGTACCCTCAAATGCGATTGTTGACCCGGGTTTGCCGATTGGACGTCAGTCAGCTGATCAGATTACATAAAGTATTTCTGGACGATGGTTAACCTTTCACTGGACACGCAAAAGAAAATAACATAGGAGAGTACAGTTCGGTTGTTTAACACACGCAGACAGATCGTCAGAACCTTGTTCTCATACTTCACTTTAGGCTAAGATCTACATTCAACTGTCTAGAAGTTGTCTCACCAACTGCGGCGCACGTCAAGGTTGTCTACTTTCATTGTTTTCGTTCCATTTTATCACAGTTTTGATTACGGAGGGTTACCTATGATATTCGCGCAATGTCGACTTGGACCTCCTACGTGGTGGAAGACTGTCTAACTTCGACTATGCCAACGACCCAGTATTACTGTTTAGGAACTTTCAATTGACGCAGAATGTTAACAATCTCGTGCTCTGCAGCTCCAAATTACTTCCGTAAAACTGTTGTGATTTCGTAAATTTGGTGTTAAATACTGAAGTTGTCTGTTTCTGGCCAGTTTACGTGCTTAGAAAGTTTCATCAGCGGTGGCTTAAGGTTGAGTTCAAATAGAAACTCGTATTCTATAGACCAAGGTGGTATTAGCTAGTCTAAGATATACCTTGCATCAGGACAGCATTTATCGTAAGCTTAGGGATAGGATAGATAAGGTGACGGGATGCTGTGTTGCCTACGGTTGCGAAATTTGGTCACTCAGAGTTGAAGACCTAAACCCTTTTCACCTTTTCGACCGTGAGTGTCTGTGTTCGGTTGCTCGGGTTGGGAAGCGGATATTTGGTACCATGTGTCCAACAAGCACACAGGCTCACTCTTTAAGTACACACACAGGTTGTTAATCGAAGCGGTAAAGATGTCTACTGGTCCTCCGTCACACCGAGTACTTTTGTCGCTGCTGTCGTCAACCGGATTGAGGTTCGAGACGACCAAATGATGACTTCGTATATAGAAACAAGGATAGCTACCGGCCGACCAGCTATTCTGGGTAAGGCTCGTTCCCTAAGCTTGGATCCTCACGACTCACAAAGTACATGGCTGAAACGTTAGAATAGATTGCAACTAATCGGGCTGAGTCGTGTAAATGTTGCTGTTGTCTGGTTGAGTTCTGTGAAGTGAATGCAATTAATGACGTGTGACAGAGGGCTTGTGAAAATGTCTCTTAGTATGATGCCTTACCTTCACTTACTGATCACTTGTTTGTTTGCAAGGTACTGACTGCATGACGTTTTGCGAGGAGTTTAATCGTTGGTGTTTTCAATGATTCGATCCTCCTCTCTCTCTGTTTTACTTCACTTGGATGGATTGTCTTCTGTCTTCGTGGTTGGAAGGCATTTGCTCATCGATGAGAACCGTCGATACAGTGGTTTTTTATGGTGTGATGATACATGGTGCCACATTTTGTTGGCTAACAATGAAGCCCTACAACTTAGTTATTTGTCGTTGTCTTCTCTCTACCATTTGCTTCCTGACCCGCTCTGAACAACTGAATGCGATTTTTGTCTATCATTTGACTCTCTCGAATATTCGAATTCTTTCGTGAATTCTGTTGCAGATTGAGGTCTTCTAGCGTCTATAGGGGCGTTTTGATGCGTACTGTTGTAATTTGAAGTGTGAGTAACGGCACACCCGCTTTTTAATCGAAGACTCTTTTTGTCTTGTGTCGTTTCACTTCCCGTACTAAGTTAATTGGTAAAGCGGCGATGGAAGCTAAGAATGTGCACTTGGAACTGGCTGGTTCACAGTCTGTACCTCGGCGGTCTGGTGTCGTGTGCCTTTTCCGTACTCCACATCCACATAGAATCCCCGAATCACAATTAGTGACCTATTTCCTCGATAAATGCCCCTTTATCAATGGATCATGTCATTCTATCACTGATCGCGCGGACCAAACAAAAAGCGGAACGCACGATGCTGAAACTCAGGTTAGTTGACTTTTCCCTTCTATTCATTCATCATTTCCGTACAACTATTTTTTTGCCACTGTATTTCAGATGCCTGTGTCCGTACTATGATAATAGTAACATTGCATTTGAGTCGTACAGGGGAATTGTGTACTATTCAGGCTGATTTAAAATATCAGATAATTACATCCGTTTCGGTCGTTCAACATTTTTGAACGCTCAGGATTCTACTTCGTAGTCAGAAACCTGAGATACACTTTGAGATTTACCTTAAAACTTTGGTAGGACATATGAACTTCCAAAGTTTCACGTTTTGTGCCAGTTGGATGAAACAGAAACATAGGATGAACTTAAGCTAGCGGCTTACACTATCACGTGACCAATAGTTTCCTGTGAAAGCAACTAAATTGACTTGGAACGGAGCCCTTAATCTTATTACCGAAGGTCTTCGTTATTGTCATACTGCTAGCGGATAACTGATTATCAAGAGGACATCACAGACGGTACTGACAGAGACGGTGGTCATGTGGATAAAGATCTTATTTTGTACCGCAGAGATTTTGGTTCAAATCAGTCCTGACTATTTTTATCCAGTGGATCAAAAAAGTGAAATTCAGTCAAGTTTTATAGGCCTGACAGTGTACCACCATAAACGTGATATTTTCAGTCTATGCGCTACATGGAATCTGTGATGATCCACAGTTATACACAGTGTATCAGAATATCTTAGACAGATTGGAGGTCTGACTTCGTCAGTTTAGTATAGCCTTCGCATCTTCTCAGTGCAAGGTGTTGTCGCAAGGTTGACAGAACTTTGCACCTGTTTTCATCCTTGACGACGAGCTGTTACAGGCAGTCGAAAAGTTCATGTACCTTGGGCTGTATCGGCATGAAATCGCATAGCTAAAGCTTTCCTGACGTCTTTTATCTTATGCCATCTGTAACGCCGGGGTGACTTGTCTTTTAGTGAAAAGCTGAATGTATCGTAATACTGTGTAAGTAGTCTTATTACACACCTGCGAAATCTGACTCCTTCACGCGGAGTATGTCCGCGGAATATCCTTCTACGACAGTCAATTTCTCTGGAGCGCTCAGTGGAAACACCGTATTACCGGTTGCAAAGTTCGTCGACTAGCCTTTGTGACAGATGAACTCCGTCGACCACTGAACATTATAGAGCACTGTTTGCCGTCGCTGCGGCCGACTGGTGTAGGGTGCGAGATGGACAAATGCCGACTTGGCGTAGACAAATGAAA
>LUCH01005936.1:0-10838 GCA_013368495.1 Paragonimus heterotremus | reverse complement strand
AGCGTCCATTGTTCGATTTTTTATTTGAACCGAACACGTACGAAACACTGTATTCCTCCATATATTTCTCCGAACAGCTTTGAAATTATTGGAAGCTGGAAAATTCCTGATTCTCGAATAGATCTTTGAATCCCTGCAGATAATCCGTCGCCTAAAATCAAATTACAAAACATTTACTCATTTATTAACATAGAACGATTAACTAATAATCGAATATAAACAGGTACTTCACATGAAAACGCATAAGTGCAATCACAACACCCACCATTAATGTTTTCAGTCTTTGCGCGAAATGATGGACAAACCCATTAACGGTCGGTTAAAACAAACCTTTCAATGCTCGTCATTATTTTTGTCTCAGAAACTGATGATTTTCAGCTTCCTAAACGACACCACCAACATATTGCCAGATATTCACGGATCTCGTGGGTTCACTGTCTCACGACAGATTTTACTCCCTAAAGATAATTTTCAGCGACACTAAGGGCATACAAAGTTTCAAAACATCGATCATCCCCGAAATGTAGACCCGGTTATTAAATCCGGTTTCCAAACCAAAGGGGGCTTGCCTCAAACGGCCTCAGCACATCGCTGTACCAACAACCAGACCAACTATCACGGGGGTGTACGCGCATTTCAGGTCAAGTCGCTCGGTTCCATCGTCCCAGTGTTTTGGCTACCACGGTCCACGATCAATAACTCTGAATTGTGGACACGTCTCTGTAAACGCCTCTAGGGTTGGAAGGCAATGCCGGCCTGGGAACCAGCATGCATCGATGAGTGGAACTAGACAAAGTGCAAATATATTTCCGTAATAGATTGTGCTATTACGATCACTTCTTCACCAAACGATGGACAATAAAAAGATGCATTCATGAACGACACAACCTTACTGACTACTAGGAGATTGATCGAAAGCTAACGATTCCCTCATTAACTCTAAGGGACATCATGATGTGTTTTCAAATTTGCCACACCATTTGTGGACTAGTGTGACGTTCTTCAGCTATGTTGTCAAAGCGAAAAGCATCTCATGACATTTTCCAGTCTTGCAGCCTTGTCATTGAGCCGTGTCATTCCAATTCCTGTCAACGTGCTTCAGTTGGCCGTGATGCATGCAACTTTTTGTGTTTTGGAGATTGGCATGGACAGCTAGTTCAGACATTTTGTCCAGATTGCAGTGCTTTGTCTTCGAGAAACCTGCTTCATCCTGAAATATTATCTATCCAGGATGTGAAGGCCGTTTTGCTTCGGTCGACGCAATACAACCGCATCAAGAGGGTTTTGGTTAGGTGATCACTGACTAAGAGAACATGTCCATACATGCATGTACCGGTTAGATTGGGCCGAGAAAGGACATAACACGCTCTTCACTAATCCTGCCTTACCAGATGGAAATCCAAACTATCATGCTAGGATTGCGTTAACTGTTGATATTTTGGAACCCGTCAATGTTTTCACCTGTCTTTTATTGCGTACTACTGAAACAACAATGAGGGTTAAGCCTACTTTCATCGTTAAACGTATTGTAACGCACTGCCACTCGTTCGTCATACAGGCTGATCGAGCACAAAAAATTCCGTGCTCTTTTCTCTAGGCCACTACATGTGGTATAAATTCGATGGAACTCGTGGGGAAGTCTAGGTTTACCTGACCGTTTCACACATACTTAGAAACACTTATGACTGCTGGAGTGTACTTGATTAGTTCTTTCGTCTGGTGTTGCTCTTCATTTTCCAGTTTGTGCCTTATTATGAAGAGCTGTTGTTTTTTCGACCGTTAACTACTCCGCAAGTCTCTCGCGTATGTATTCTGGCAATTGTGGCGTCTACGATTGAATTCGTTGGCCGTTGTGGTGACATTACTTCGACCTTCGTTGTGTAAGAAAGTTGTTTCTACCCTATCCTCGGTTAGGAGCTTATTCGTGTGGATCAAGCTGGGTTTCGTCTTTGCAGTGTTTACACTTGATCACACCTTCACACTTCGCCAAAAGCTTGAACTTCACCATTCATGTAAAAGACCAACAGTTGTCTTCTTGGACGTCGGAAGGGCTTTCGGCTCGGTTGACAATGCTACACTCTGGGATTGTCAATTGAGGAAGGCCTCGCCTGAGAAGTGTGTAAGCATCCTGAAAGTAATCTGCTGTTGAACCTCTAGCAGGGTTAAGATTTTTGGCAGCATTTAGCCGACCTTTGACATCTCAGGCGGGATGCGACAAGGTTGTCCAGCATGCCCTTTCCTATTCAACCTTCCGAAGTGCACCCTGACAGACTGCGCATATGATGATATGGAAGTTCTTCCAGACATTCGACTCCGAGTTCTGGAGTGTGCATACGACAACGTCCTAGCCCGGGTGGGTCCACTTAGGGTCCAGGACATCGTAGACAGATTAAAGGCTTCTATGCGTCAGTTCGGTAGGCTCCTTGCACCTGCCAAATGCAAGGGGTTGTTGCAAGATTGGTAGGACTGTGCTTACTCTCGCTGTTGGTGATGAGTAATTGGAAGTAGTCGAGAGGTTTATGTATCTTGGGAGCTGTATCAATACTGGTGGAAAGCCTGATGAGATTACTAATCGTGTTTCTAAGACTCGGACGACGTTTGCCAGCTTATGTCATCTATGGTTTCAGCATGATCTCAGTCTTCCTGTGAAAGGTCGAGTGTACAGTGCAACTGTATGAACGGTTCTACTGTGCGGCTGCAAACTCTAGTCCATCCGCGTGGAGGATGTTCATACAGTGTCCGTTATCGACCGTCGGTGTCTCCGAAGCATTAGCGGCGTGTAGTGAGAACAGGTTGTCGGCAACAACGAAATTCTATGACGTGTCTGCTGGACAACTAGACCCTGTCGACCCACGTTCATGATATCATCTCACAAACTTCGCTTATTTGGCGACATCTTACAAATGCCAGCTCACTGCCTTCCACACCGCGCATTGCTTGCGAGTGGTGACTTAGACCAGAAATGAGATATTGGTAGTCAGCGTACGTTTTGGGTGTGACTTATCAAGGCACTCACACTGAAGCTTCCTTCAACATGGCGTTCTCCGCATCCTGACAAAGTCCGAAAGACAGTAAACACCTTCGGCTGAGGACGCTGTCTGCGATGGTGGGCACTAGAAGCCAACAGTGCTTGTGTTGCGAATCTAAGTGTGCATCGATCCAATTTCTTTTTTCCCCCATCTCTCTGCTTCTCTTCTTTACCTTACACAAATCTCTTTTCTTCTCGTCTATTGTGACACATTTACCACTTCACGTGTATACATATATATATGAAGCAGTTGGTTCCATTGAACAGTTTGAACAAAGCAGTCAGAACACGAAAACTGGTAGATGCATATATATACATATATACATATATATACGTATATATATATGTATATATGTATATATATGCATATATATATAATATATAAGAAGGCGTTTGGTGAATAATTAGTCAAACACTCACCTCTTGGTATCGAATGGTTCATTCTTGTTCGTGGTTTGGGTGATTGAAGAGTAGCCCAAGGAAGATGGAGTGTTTGGATGGACTTTCTTCTCCTGTTGGGTTTTGCTGTTGATTACGGTTGCACTTTATGAAGATCTGTGTTATTGTTGTGAGACCCCTACTCTATGTCTTTGCGCAAACTCTCCCCTTAGTCAGCTGTCCTCGAACCACTTGACCTGTCTTAACGTAAACCACGATAATGTTGATAGTGTCGATTTCCAGTTGGATGCAGCCCGACTGCTCGTTCGAAGTGATAATTAGCGTAGCTGTTACTGACTTGAGATAATTTATATATCAACGATTTGTGACACCTATTCCCTGCGTGATTAGAATTAGGCTGTTGACATGTTCGAGCATACATTTCGGTTGTATCGGTGTACATTTGTATGCATGTACAGGTTAGACCGAAACGAGCCGAAAAATGATCTATTATTCACTAACATTGAAGCTACGTTTGGGATTAAATTAGTCAGGGATTAAGAAATAGCTATGAGAAAATTCTCGGTCGGTTGTCCTCTGATCACGTTATCTGTCGGTGTGCACGTTTTATCGGAATTTGTTCTGTAAACAACTTTTAGCTGAATGTATGTTATGGGTTCGTCGGAGATACTCCAAAATAATGAATGTTTTCTTTAAGCAATTTCACTCACTATTCTCTAAGTTGTTTGCTCAAATACGTCAACGCTTGTCTGAAACTCATTGCAACAAACCTCAGCAATAGTTTTGTAAAATTCCTGTTAGCGTTTTGTGCAATGGCAGGTTGTCCTTCCTCATAAATATTGTCTGTGATAATTCGGATTGTGGTTCTGTGGTTAACCTTTTTCTACCACCACAGTATTGCTTTAGCTTGAAGTTGCCATTGACAATTTCAAAAAGTGTTAGCTTAAAGAGCTTCATAAGTCTTACTGCACTGATTTGACAGTTCTTGCTTGTACAAATTTTCACCCGTTTTATATTGGCCTTTAGACAAGTGGTATTTATTCGTTTCACGCATCCTGGCTCCAGGCGGTATCAGCAAGCGAACTTTCGTCTGATCGAGCAAATTCAACTGACCCTAAATAGTGTTTCGTTCCATGAAATCGAAACTTGTGACCCATGAACATTTAGCTTGGTGGTGTATACCTGATTTTTAAGACTTAGTTAATTAACTGCAAAATATTGACGTGAATGAACAAACTACCCCCCAACATTGATGTTCTATATTCTGTAAGCCAAAACAGCAGAGGCATATGGGACAGGATTAAAATTAAAAACAAAATCTCATTTGTAATTATCAATGGGAATTCAGTTTTAGAAAATGTGCAAAAGTGATCTCTATCATCTCGTAACTGTTAATCTAGCAAGAAATGTTATTGGTGGAAAGATGTATAAAGTATCAAAAAAAACTAGCTCCTGTCCTCAACTTAGCCATTTGAATAAGCCAAAAACAAAATACAATATTCCGTTTCATTCGGAACTATTAGTAAACAAAACAATCCCAAATAGTAATTATACGGAAGACAGCATTCAATCGCGACGGAAATGAAACGTTATTCCTATTGGAACTGCAGGCTTTATCTTAGACAACCGATTTTCACGGTTTCTCAGTTAGTGAGCAAATTGGTTGGTTACGGACAAAGTATTTCAGTCTCCAGTGACCCACCTAGAGTGTTTCTTCCCTCGTACAAACATTAATGTACGTGGTGATGCGCTACTCATGTGACTGATCTCTAAATCCATTGTGTGCATTTTACGCTCAGTTTTGATTCAGGCAGCCAGTCGGCAGTAAGGACGAAATTCATGTATTGACTTCCTGTTAAAGACAGTTGCTTTAAAGGTTAATCCAATAGGTGTGCGATATGTGGTGTTTAAGTTATAGCTCGGGCGTTGTCTACGGTTTGTGTTGTGAGCCACAAGCTTTAGTTAAATAACATTCTGTTGCACACGTTAAAAAAAACAACGGAAGAATAAGACCTGACTCATAGAACAAATGCTTAAAATCCGGTTCGTCAGCTTGCTTTTAGGTTTTGTTATGGCTAACATACGCAAGTAGTTACACTGTTGTGATCGCATGAGGCTCTTGTTGTTTATTACACATCACTCATCACAAGGTATGTGAGATTATGAAACAACGGACGCAAACACTATTTCGCATGGCTATCGTTTATTCATATCATTAGTAATAATGCAGTGACATTCTTTTTGATGACACGTAACGCACAGTTCAGATGCACTTTTCTAACGCTCATTTCTGTTCGCTCGTTTTCCTGATGCTGAAACCTTCCCTTAAGTTCTCACACGTACGAGTCGTGCTATATTACTCACAAACGGAGGTGCATGTTGTACCACTATAGTTGAATTTTATTTTTTCTCCACAACTATACATGCATACGGATTCCTGCGTACTTTTGTGTTTTCTGTCTGCAGCACACGGGTACACTTGCCTGCAGACTATGATCCACTGGCACTAATCAGCTCATACGAGGGACTGTGTCGCTTTCTTGCTTCCGAGACCTCTAAGCCCATTCAATTAGATCTCTCGATTGGGGTGAGTTTCTATCATTTCACAGCATTTCCGTTGAATTCGGTGATCAACTGTATAAAATTATCATTCGACAACAGTAGTAGAAACTCACCAAGATAAAGTTTGCCTGACGAACTGTACATCTTTGTGTGATTAGCAAGGTTCTTCTGGGCCTGTGACCTCACATTTTCACGCCCTGACGACAAAACCCGTTTGTCAAAATTTTCATACCATCATCAGCGGTTGTGCATGAATGCCTTGTTGCTTCTGCCTATGAGAATACGCTTGCGTTCGGCGACGATTGTACTGGCGCTTCAGTTTCCCTTGTTTTAAATCTAGTTTGACTTCAAGGTTCGTCAGTTGATTATTTAACCGAGGTAAATCGTTCTGGTTGTTCACTTTGATATTCAGTGTTTTTAACCTATAATTTCTATGAGGTTTAATACTCACTGCTCTTCCTTCTCTGTTTTTCTGTTGTATTTATAATAAACTTTCTGTGTCTATTATTCAGTCATCAGAAACTTCTCCAGTGGTCTCCATGAAAGCCTTGTTTGATCGGGATGTAGAAGCCATTGCTTGTTTCGCTGTTGAACTTTATACACACTCTCTGGTAAACTATAGCGAGGCTGACCAGTGGAATCACGAAAAACGCGTCAAAGTGGCTCGAAACAACGCTCGACTCTACTGGGATCGCATTCCATAGTACGTTCAAGTTACCAGCTGGTTGATCACCTGTGTGTAAATGTGCGTATTATCAATATAAGAGTGTTTTACTGCTTTCCCAAACATATTAAAGTTTATATTTGACGTTACGTACAACCAACCATTACGTTTTTCTATTTTTCGCGTTGAGTATGTGATATAACGCGCCTTTCCTTTGCCACACGTTCTATTACGGCTTGACTGCTATACCTGGATCCCTGCCATGCGCCTTCACCCAGTCTACCTGTGCGGAGTCAGGAAGAACACGACTGCGGAAAAACACGCTGTGTTGCTGACTTCTAGTTCGACAAAGGAATGAAGTGCCTGTTGATATACAGCATGAAGTAGTGGCCAAATATTGTCATTTACTCGTTGAACCACTGTCCGTTTGTTCAGGCCACTTCGTGACCCAGTGGTCAAGTAGGGCCAACCCCATAGCCGTTGCGCTCTGATTGGTTCCTCGGGTTAGCGCAACATCCACGCTCACTCCCACGCCTCCTGCTAGTTGGCCTGACTTGCATACCTGTGCTTTGCTGGTGACTGGTTTCGTCAGCAGTCACCGATGACCTGATTAGTTTGTTTTGATGAATTCATCTCCTAACATTATGTTGCCTTTCATCAAATTTATTTAAAATTCACGTGTTATAGGAAGAAAACACAGCCTGCTTACATCTACGTACATTTAAGAGGATCGGTACAAAGTAAAATGCCTTAAATAAAGTGAATAGAGGTGGTCAGTAGCTCCAGCTAATCGTAAAAAGAGGATGATTTTGATTGAGAACTTATCGCTATCCGAGTCCTATCAGGCATATCACAAGAACATCTCAGCGTGTAACAAACAACCAGCCGGCTAGCTTTACAAGTGAATGGCTGTAAGGAACCTCAATCTGCCGGGAAGCTTCCAGTGGCTAAGCTATCTAAGTTATCCGTTTGGTGTCCTGGACGTTTGCATAGGGTCTTTGAATGAGTTCACCAACTGATAATGTACTTTGGAGAGATCCAGTTAAGGTGTTTCACACTTATGCCAACTGGATGTTTCCTTCTAATCAGGCAACGTATCTGATGGTGCAGCTACAGCACACCACCCCTGAGGTGTCGATTTATACCAAAATAACAATTTAAAGTGGATGGTAGTGTCTACAGTGTACCATATGCAGAAGTTAGTATATTTTTTTTCATGCCAATAAACCAAAATTTGATTAGCCTAAGCAGCCTGTCCGGATGTGAGCTCAAACTGGTGCTACTAGTCCGCATCTACAGGGACTACGGTCGACCACAATCGTCCGTTAAACATTTCGTAACTTTATTCCGATTAGTGCATTTTTATGGATTGACTCAGTGGTGCGACCTAGACAGGATTGTGTTTTACAGTGCCCATCAACTAATCAGCAATCATCCTGAAGATTACATCGGATTCTCCCATAGTCCTTGTCATCTTATTAATCACTTACGACTCTCATTTTGTTCCTCTGCTACTTTCATCATCAGCTGTCTTCACCAAGGGCTTCGACTAGTCCTCCAGCCATTCGCCGACGAAACGCAAAATTTACTTTCCACTGCTCGTTTCCTACCGTCTACTTCTCAGCTATTAAATATCTTATTCGAGTTCCCATCGTACATGTTCGATCTCCATATGGTAATCCAGTGGGTGAGTCGTTAAAAATCCCTTATTCTATAACGTACATAGTTTCCATCTCTATTTTTGAGTAGGTGGAACAACTGAATAGTTCTTCGGTTTGTAGGCGAATACTTTGTCTTGCATGCTTTTGCTGGTATACGGATTGTTTCGTTGGTGCTGAAGCATAGGTTTTGACCTTTGATAAAATATGGTTTTTAATTGTTTCACCAACTGCAATTCATGAACACAATACTTTTACTTTTTGTGCGTGTGGACTTACATGTACCGATCCTATGGAATGGCTATACTTCACGTTACACACGGAATGTTTTATATTTACTGATGCTACTGTTAAGAAATTTGTTTGGAGAAGATTGAAATGCTCATTTTTCCATTTTTAAACGAGCACCTCAATTTGGTTTTTGCGCAGAAACCTTGGCTGTTGGTGTTCTTTGGGCTGTTTCGCTTTCGAACTGAGTGCTAATCAGAGTTCTCTTGCAGGTCACTTTTTTCATCTTCATATTAAGTGATACTGGTATTTGGACGTTGCTAATGATGAATTTGACTTCGTGGCTTGAATATAGCTCCTTTTTTCGCTTTCACTTAAAATAGTAGTAATCAATCGTGCGGCCTTCCCAATAACTAGTACCTATATAATGGGGCTTGCATAAAGCTGCTCTTTGGGTTGCAATTAAAACTCACAGAAATGCTAGTACAGCGTTGTTTTTGTCCACTTTTTCTGAGCAGAACGGCGGAGTCATTGAGCAACATGGCCCGAATCTCCGAATCTACATCTGACCCACAACCTAATGTGACGTTCGAGTATTGGTTTAGACGACCTAAGAACCTTTTCATCAAATTCACCAACTAGGTTGATGCATGTCTCTCTTTTGAGCCTGCGGAACCGGACATCTGAGTTAATTGCATCGAGGTGAACGACCCACCTGGTTGTTTCTTCAATGATATTGTCAGTGTTCCTGTGCAGTTCTTAGGCTGGCAGTCTTTTTTGACGCGGTTACAATTGCTTAAAGTTGCCTGGAAGAAATAACACAGACGTCGTCATTTACGCCGGGATCGTTAACATTGACTGCAAGTAATTCAAACCCTCTTCACCCGGATCTTATCCCCATTTGTGGTTTGTATCCCCCTCTGGATGCTGCCTTCGCAGACGACTCTTATTCGAATTCCAGAATGGGGAATCAGTGTCGTCTCAGACATTTACCATTGGGGATCAACGCTTGCTAGGTGCTAGACACAATCCTGCTATAGTCCACACCTCTCATGATACCCCCAACTTTATTTACCTCTCCGCATTTCCGAAGCAATAGCAGCCTCACACAGGCCCAGTCTCCATTTTGATGCTCTTATGCTTTACATTCATCATCATCATCAAAACTAACTCGTTCGTTTGCTATCCGCGCCGATATCTCATCAATTATTTCACAAGTTGACAGGATATTGCTACTCAGTTTCTAGCTTGTACTAGAGAAGTTAGAATTGGGAGTGCCACAGTTTTCAAGAAGCAGTTTGCATTTTAAACGTGCGGGGCGCATTCTATACCTATCGCCTGGCCACTCATTTTGTTCAACATGATCTGTATGTCTTCGGTAAGGAGGCTAAATAAGACAGTATCCTCCACATATTCCAGGTCAGTCAACTTTGTTCCGGAAAGAAGCTCGACGCCAAGCTCACTGGATTCCTCATGTGCACCTTCCAAACTGTCGTTCATGACAAAATGGAACAGAAATGGGGAGATCGGACCCTCTTGATAAACACCAGTTGAACACCTGGGGCAGTTGTCCGTAAATCTTCACTCTGTTTGCAGACTGGGCATACAGTGATCTCGACAGATTCATGTATTTCCCGGGTACTCCCTTGTGAAGAAGGCAGTTCCAGTAGACGCTACGGACAACCCAATGAATAGCAGCCTCTAGGTCTAAACAGACCGCGGTCGTTGGCTGCCTATATGAATGCCGATGTTGCTGAATCCGTCGCAAGGTAAAAATGTGATAAACGCACCCGCGACCGCATCGGAATCCTATCTGTTCCTCACGTATCTGACTTCCTCTGAGCTTAGTGAGTCGACGTAAATGTGGTCAGTGAGTAATCTGGAAGTAACAGATGCTAGATTGATGCCTCTGTGGCTGTCATGCAGACTTTGAGGTCCTTTTTCGGAGATGGGGATTACTGTTAATAAGCACCAATTACGAGGCACCCCTTCAGTTTTCCAAATAGTCTGGAAGAATTTTTGTCTGTTCTACCGTCAACCTTTTTCTATCATCCTTGAAAAGGGAGCTCTAATGAGAGCGAAACTCGAGTCTAGTGCTTCTTTTCGAAAGGGGCCGACTGGAAAGTCTATGGGAATGCGACACCTGCGATCAATTGTGGGTGATGTTCAACTTGAAATTGACCAAATCCCCGACTACTCATTAGCAATCGTAATAACTGTTGGACCGAGATCTCACAAACAATTTATGGGGCAAGTACTTTAGCATGCGGCATGAGGATACGTGGGTTGAAAAGACGTT
>LUCH01005934.1:11276-39856 GCA_013368495.1 Paragonimus heterotremus | reverse complement strand
GTGTCAGCGGTTGAGGGATGCAGGGAAGCGTCATCGGAATTACCGTCAGCAATCATGGTATACTCAGATTGAAAGACAGGATCAAAGACAATGCTGGTGCATGGTACAGCTCGGGAGAAACGCCAAGGCAGGAAATATGAAACCATGTATTACATCCAAAGCGTTGTAACGCATGGTCCTTTACCCGGACAAACCTGGTGCACAATAAGTGCGCACATACTTATATACTCAGCCCTGGTGAAAAACCGCATATTTATTGCCGTTTCCAGCCTGAAGAACGGCTACAGGAGATCAGACTAAACAGTGCGATAACACAGCTGGACTTGAGTGAACGTGAGTATGTCTACTGGGCGTCGGGAAAGTCGAAGTAGGTTCAACTTTGTCCCTCGGTGGCCTGATACCAGTTTTATCGATGTCATGCCGACGGAAGTCTAGTGGAGTGTTCTAAATACACATTTGTGGGTGCTGATCACTTTCAGTTTCAAATCCAGGACTTGATGAAGATCTACACCTATTGACGTTCTGGGGTATGGCTAGCGTGATTCAGACATTCAGCAAACTTCGTTTCCCGTCGATGCGGTGCGTTCAAGTATTGTTATAGGGGTCGTGATAAAAAAGAAAAGAAATGACCAATCCCCGTCGCCCTGAAAGGTAAAACAAAAACCGTACTTCAGATTAGTACAAATTAAGGAAAGGTTGTTCTAAAATATGCCAAGCTCACTCTTACGTACATCTACGCTCGGGGTCTCAATATTACTTGTGGGCAATTTATCCTACAAATCAGATACATACCCAGTGGAAAAGTTAACCTGGGCGGTCAATCTATGAAGTCCACCGATTCTCCTCTATCCATCTTCCCCGTAACAACAGATTGATAGCACACAACTTACCCCTTAAAGAGAGACCCCGGGAAATTTCTGCTCACAGAGACAACTGCGAATTCCTGCCCGTGATTAGCGTGGAAAATTTCCACTGACGACAATAATCAGGTTTAATGTCCAGTGATTTTGGACAGCTGATCGATTGATGTTCTTAAAGATGGGGTTTTTGGTGGCTTCATTCCAGTATCTCACGACCACACCTGCATTACGTGTGAGGTTGAAAACATGAAAAAAGGCGACAAAAATTATTTAGCTATAAGTTTTAGGATAGCCGGGTGTATGTTGTCCGGTCCTGCTGACTTTTCTCTGCTTAACGGGAATATCACTCAGTCAACCACAAGGGGCGTAATGTTCTCATCCAACATGACAGCATCCTTGAAGTTAAAGAAAATCCCGGGTACGGCACTATCCGACCGTTAGACACTTTGAAACTATACCATAAATACTCCGGATGTGCCCTTGTTAGTCGATATGGTCTCTCCGTCATAGGAATGTTTAACCCTGAATTTCTTCATAATGGAGGAAGTGGACTGAACGTTACCGTAGGACTTCCCAGGGTTCTGCTTAATGTCACGTGCCAGGCTGAACTCACACAACAGGTGACCATTCCTTGCTATCTTGGTTACTTCGTTTCGAGCTCTTTGCATCTCATTAAGCTTTTAAACCCCCTTTGCTTAATTTCAAGCCACAGGCTGATACTGGGACTCTCTCTTGACCCTGGGGTGAACCCATGACCATCATTCCCTCCTGTGAGCAGTTTTTTGGTAACTGCCGTTTCTGTAAGAGCCAGAAGGCTATCAACTTAGTTTGTCCACAAGCTACCAACGTCTTCTGTGGAAATGATGGGCTCCAGATCACTCTGTCAGCTCTTATTATCCGTTTCTTGCGATCAGTTGACTGGCAATTTATATACGGGCTTATCCGAATGAGAACATTTGAACCGGAAATAAACTTTCATGTGGTCGATCCTTTCGAGTGGCGCTGCATGCTCTTGTGATGTTGCTGCTGTGACGAGTATTGACTGAATCATATTTCCAGACTATCTAACCAGGCGGAAATCTTGAGGCCACAACAAAATGTTGTGGTAGTGTATTGAGAAATCGCCCTATCTGTCGAGAAAAACGGATGCTTTATTTCTGGGACCTTGAGTGTCCGCAAGTGTTCTCGAGAATTAGAAGTGGATCACTCCCTGGCTCGGGGTCAAGGCCACTCAAAACATGTAAATACAGCTGTTGCGCACCACCGTTTTACCTTTGAAGTGAGCAGCAAATATAGCTCGTTTGAAGGCCGTATTCTTCACCGCTTGTTGAGCGTTCTAAGTTGCGCGCATTAAGTTCCAATGCCCTCGCTCTGATTTTCGAGCCGTTATGCGATATCGTTGCGTTCGTTGGTGATAAAGATACTGCTCGAGGTCTTTGCGCTAGTTTCTTGTCTTCCTATCTAAAATCTGAAATCGTTGACAAAGTCGAGCAATTTGTGGCGAAAGCCTTCATCATTTAGGAGCGATAAAAAATATCCTAGAGCGAGCCAATAATGGCCTGGTTGGCGAAGCTTCTGGAATAACTTCAACAATGTGTTGTCTTCTCTCTGGTTTCGCTCCCTGACTTGGACGTATTCCAAGATCCATCAGTGAGTGGATGACAAGAAGACTGACGGCGGATTGGTTACCCTCGCATTTGAAGTTAAAATCCACGGGCGACCGACTTATAAAATTTTGGATCAGTAAAGAGCACTCACCTTCAGAGCCATTGCTACAATCACTGCGATTTCACTGGAACCCCGGCAACCACCTCCTAGGTCTATTTCTTTTTTTGAACCCTGTTTTGGTGAGCATGCCTGTCTACGGGGAGAAGTGCCGTTTACAGCTCGTCTGTCTGATTGGGCCGCATGCATTTGCCAACTTATCTTTTACTTCAGGCTTCTAGGACTACTCCGCGCTTTGATCGCATCCGTTTCCTCGAAGAAAACTTTTGAGAGATGTATGTGCTATTTTTAGATATGAGGGAGCTTTGGTTAGATTTCTGGCCCTGGCTTGTGCCAGAATTTCCGCTGCAGAAGTCCAGAGTAGCTGATAAGGCCACATATGGGTCAGATTTGTGATGTGTGGCTGTCTCTCGCAACAATTATACCTAACGTCTTCCGAGCTGCCTTGGTCACTAACAGACCTCGAGTGTCGTGGCCCCGAAATTAGACTAGGAGCGGCATGGAACGGCGTGTTTGCGCACTAAGTACAGTCCACCTACGAAGTCTATGTGTTCGATGCCATTTCGTCTCTGCAGGCAGTCCAGCGCTTCGCAGAATTGGTTTAATGAAAATTTCCTACTTTTGGGAGGCTGTGTGACCGGTTTGAGGGCATGGATAATCATGCTCCTACTCATTGTTGCGATGGTTTCACAAGAACTTCGTAGTCACTCGGCTGCAGTAACTTTTTATAGATTGGTTGTAATGTTATATGTGAAGCCTTGTGTCGCATTACACGCGCCAGAACCATATCTATCTTTATCGGACTACTGGGAAGCTTAGATACATCATAATTTATGGGTGTCTCGTGTGCTTTCTTCATTCGCCCACCTGATGTAGAACCTGCAGGTTTTCTGTCTGCCGTGACCTCAATAGTAGTTAGCTTTTATAGTAACCGAGGAGCATCACCACCACTTTTGAATTCTAGTGAAATCGTAGGTTGAATCTTAGGGCCAGTCTCCGCCGGTGAGTGGTACTGAGTACGCAAGCAGGCAGCTGCAACGTGGAACACATAAGTTGTTTGCAGGAGGCGGTTGAAGTTTACTCGCCTTTTCTCGATATTCCGTGCTGTTTGGTCACTGTATTCGCGAGAACCAAACTCAGTTCGGTTATCGGCCAAACTTAGGGAAAGGGTACCAAAAGTCATGCTGTGTGAATCATCTATCACGGACTATTAGCTGTTTGGGACACTAAGCAACTCTTCCCCCTGGCTTTACATTCTACGCACACCCGACACAAGTCGGCATATAGGCCAAGAAGTTTGTAAAGTTCCGTGATTGTGGATGCATACGGATGTTATATCTTCGAGCAAAATAATAAAAACAGGGCGAATGTGGGATTAGTTTTCACCTTCCGAGCAGCAAACAATTGGGTCGTCATCGATGTAAACGTGTGTGAACGGGAGGCATTGCAGAACGAAATATTTTAGTTGCGTTGCGAAGCCGAAGTGGCAGGTGGCCTTTCTGTATCAGGTGCGATATCACATGTTCGATTCTTTGAAATATATTTGATATTTGTGGAAAGTCGGTTCCGAGCTTACTTATACTTCGCATTTTCCCGCCTGTTATCGATAATGCTAATGAGTTTGAATCATGGATGAACGCACAGACTGCATCTCTGTTTGCTTTTTGATTATAATCACTGCCGCTTATTTACCAGATGTCTTGCTAGGTATCGTTCGACAAGCTGTCGCCTGCTTCTATACCCGAATGTTCCAATGGGCTAACATTCTCCTTGGTTGTTAATCACACTGTACGGTCGATTTTCGGTTTCTCCATTTTGAACAAAAAGTTTTTCCATTCTTACATGTGAAAAGTTAATGTGAATCCATCAATAAAGCACGTCATTACCACAAAGAAAAATTGTTCCCATTGGGTAACATGGTTGACGCGAACAGCGTAGGCACGACTGTCTGAATGCACATTTGTGCACATATATAGGTATAAATAAATGTGAATTAATATTCCGGAATATACATATATATATATACATGAACACGTAACCATTACTGAATCGTTTGGTAACAATTCAAGTTCACAACGAGTTACGCGTAATCGGTCAATCCAAAATGCCCTTCTCAATATCCAACGGCAGAGAAGATAATCTATCTTCGAAACGGTTAATGAGAAGACGCTCGTGAAAACTGGATTTAATACGGTAGTAATTGAAGCAATGCACATGGAATTTAAATATCATACCTCGAATGTGAAATATCCTTGCAAATCAAACAAAGAATGTGCCGGTACAACAACTTTGACAACCGGGCACCGCTCAGTAATGGGGGACGATAAAACGGAATTGAGTTCACTCAAACAAATGTTCATTGGTCGGGTTGAAGCAAAGTTTTTGATTTTGTTAAAGTTTGTTGCATTATTTTGAGATTGCTGTGCCTTGTTTGATCTGTGTTGAAGAGTGGCCCTATCTTTCTTCATTTTTCTAAGAATAAACAGTACCAATCATTTTATTCCTACACCAACTACTGTAACCGTTTCTTTTGCTCTTATTCAGTCTGACCCCTGTACATTTATAAATGTCAAAATAAGACATTCTTCTTCCATATTCTTCCTTGAGTAGCTTATAATTCTTACCATTTCTCAATGCGTGAACAGTCACTTTGCTTCAACCCGACCAATTACCATTTGTTTGAGTGAACTCAATTCAGTTTTATCGTCCCCCATTACTGAGCGGTGCCCGGTTGTCAAAGTTGTTGTACCGGCACATCCTTTGTTTGATTTGCAAGGATATTTCACATTCGAGTATGATATTTAATTTTCATGTACATTGATTCAATTAGTACCGTATTAAATCCAGTTTTCACGAGCGTCTTCTCATTAACCGTTTCGAAGATGGATTATCTTCTCTACCGTTGGATATTGAGAAAGGCATTTCTGTATTAACCGATTACGCGTAACTCGTTGTGAACCTTGAATCGTTAGCGAACGATTCAATAAAGTGACTGTTCACGCATTGAGAAATGGTAAGAATTATAAGCGACTCAAGGAAGAATATGGAAGAAGAATGTCTTATTTTGACATTTATAAATGTACAGGGGTCAGACTGAATAAGAGCAAAAGAAACGGTCATGGTAGTTGGTGTAAGAATAAAAATGATTGGTACTGTTTATTCTTAGAAGAATGAAGAATGATAGGGCCACCCTTCAACACTGATCAAACAAGGCACAGCAATCTCGAAATAATGCAAAACACCTTAACAAAATCAAGAACAGGCTTTGGGATTGAGAACGGAATTGTCAGGGATTATTTGCCGAGCAGTGGTAGGCCATGTCTTGGAGGTAACGTAAGACCATGTTTTATCAGGGAATCTCGTGTGTCTACGGACCTGTCAAACCATGCTCAATTCGTTTGCAACGCTTACCAAAACACTGACTCTGGAATAATCGTGACGGAAATTCAGAAGACGTTTGATAACTCACTCACCCGCTAACCTTCAGATTTTAGTTGCAAAGGTAAGTCCATTTTTAGTAAGGAACTGAGAGGGAATGGAATCCGATATCGGTGTTGAATCTGCGGAGTTTAAAAGGTCCTGATTGACGACTCGCGCAAATACGGCCAGATAATCAAGGCCGGAATAAATGCGCCGGACAACTTTCAACAAGTTAGAGGCAATAAGCTTCTTACGCGCTTCATAGTCATCGGAGGAACAATTCGTCCCACACAATTCTAGTGGTCCGCTTAGTCCCCAAAGAGGACGTTTGCGTATAGTGCCAAAAGAACTTCCGACGTGATAAGTAAAAGAATCACCAAACGAAGGAAGAGTCGAATCAAGAGGCACGGCTACCAGCGTCGTCACACACTGTGCACATGCAACTACTTCTACAGTACATTAATTTTATGGGAGGGGCTCTACAGGCCACTCTGTTGTGCCATAATGAGCAGCAGGTTGCACAGATGTCGGGGTATTTTATGCCAAAGTGTGTGGATACTTGGTCATCTTTGTGTCGGCGGAAATCTGGCGATTAAGTTTTCAGCTCCATACCAAGTGTCTGTTGGATCGTCCTTTTTATTACGCGTTCAACCATTTGACCCAAAACCGAAAAGGAGATACGCGGCTACACCGTTCGATGGAAGAACGATTCGAAATGAGGCCAAAGGGGTTCGAAATATACAAGGTAAAACGATTACTGCGCATGGCCGACGAGATGCCCAGCAAATAGGACGAAATTATACTATGTGGTAGTCAGACGCAGAGTTAACCAGATGAGACGGTCATATACGCCTGTATGGCCGTTAGAACAAATCACATTACAATTCAGGTAACACACGAGCACTTGTCTACAAAGCTGCAGTCTGAGTGACACTGTGGAATGACGCAGACAAAGCTAACAAGAGGCCGGTCGATCCACTGACATCACGTTATTCGAATAGAGTGCTTCGTTAACATAAACACCTAACATTTTTTCTTATGACCTAGTTTTTATTCTACAAACAATTTTCGCAATGCACCGGTAAACATTCTCGAAGGATAGTTTATTCTTTTGAAGGAACTAAAGGCAAATAGCGATTTCCCCAGGAGGTACAGTGCAACGAGGTTATTGCAAAAGTGCTCCAGACAGAAGGGATCGAAATTTTCAAACAGTCGTTCGAATGGGGCTTAAACCTTCTCAAATCTGATAACCTCTGCGCCCATAAGGAGGGCGCAACCAAGAATTCCATGCAAAAAATCTTAACTTTTCTCCACGAGAAGAGGACGAAGCGGAAAGCCGTTGTAATAGACAGAATACCACTCTGGCCACCCCAACCACGTTTATGTGCATGTTTGCACATATACCTATAGGGTTATGTGCATATTTCCGTGTTTCGCTTCATTTTTATATACAGCCTACACCACTTGTCCTTGTACAAATTAAACACCACTTGCTGGGATCGATTCAACTTAGTAGTACACCTTTTCGTGCGCGCGTGTCATTTCCCTGGTGCTATTTATCCAAATAGATCCGGATTGTCTATAGTGAATTAATGAGTGGTTGCATTTTGAACTGAATATTTCTGTTTATGCCTTTGTATAATGCTAGTCCTCTGCAGGCTGGTTAGTCCGTGTAATGACTTCTGGTACTCGTATGGCTGAAGTGTTTTCATTCTGCAGACTCCCTCTTATAGTTCTGTCCAAAATGTTGATAGTTTCACTCTTTTCCATCTTCTCCGTCTTCATTATTATGCCTTCTGATGTTAAACAGAAAACAACTGCCTCAAAGAAGACTGTTGTGATTAAACCTCGTGAGTTCGGCGGTAGAGACCCTGGGCTGTGGTTTGCAAGAACTAAAGTTATTTTTGACCTCGGACATATCCACCTACAACGCACCATGTATAATTACGTCGTCTGGAATTTACGTGAGACCGTGGCTGCCGAAATCAGGGATTTAATCTATGAGCGTCCAGCTGGGAACTCACAATGTCATCAGGTCAGCCACTATTAACGGGCTAACAGCTTCTGACGAGAACAACCCTCGCAAGCTCCTTGCTGACGGCGAATTGGGAGGTCGCACTCCTTTACATTTGATTCGACACATGATTCAGTTAGCAGACGAGCAGACTGTCATCGAACCGGCGCTGCGCGAGTTAGGGCTTTAGTACTTCCCACGCGATCTCTCTCTCACATTGGCTGGTTTAGAGGGACGCACATTATCGGCTAAACTAGCAGAGTCGGCGAACCAGGTGCATCACAATTATGTTACTCAGCACGTGGCCCAGTTGCAGCCGCGACTCCCTCCAGCCGGACGTCTCAAACCTGAGGGAGCGGTTTTCACAAACGTCCTCTCAGCTAGCCTCTTTAACGAAACTGCTAACAGACAAACGGTCACTAGCAGGCTCAAAGTCCCACCCACGAAGTTTGATAGGGACGTGTGCCACTATCACCGTCGGATTGGTACACGTACTTTTCGTTGCAACCAGTCCTTTTCCCTTCTAAATGGTCAAAACCCAGATGAGAGAAGATCAAACCAGTCAGTAATGGCGACGGCTGCCATGGACCCTCGCTAGTATCACCTGTTTTATGTACTTGGCAGTACAACGCCCTTCAATTTAATCACTGATGCGGGCTCTGGGGTCAATGTTATTCCACCCAATGGTAAAAAGCATAACCTCAAGCCGGTATCGTATACCCTGAAGGCCGCTAATCGCACCGCCATACAGACATACGGGGGGACACTACTCCCTTTTGACCTTGGTCCTCTTCGGCAATTCCCCTGGACATTTGCCGTTGCAGGTGTCCAAAATGTAATTATTAGCGTTGATTTTCTCCCCTCCTTTGGACCCGCGGTGGATGTAAGGAGTCGGAAACTGCTGGACAGCTTAACAGCTTTGCGCGTCCACGGGAAGGCCACATCAGTTAATTCAATGAGATTACGTTCGACCTTACTAGACAACAGCTCTGCAACTATGCTTTGACAATTCCCATGGCTTATCAATCCACTGTCACATGAACATTGACAGATTTAAATTTGCTCATGCCCAACCCCAGCTAGATCTTTCCATTGCCTCTAATGTCGATCCCACACCTGGTGATTCGCAGTCTACCCAGACCGTACGTTCTTCCGACGGACGTTAAGTGACCCACGTATAACCAACGACACCAAATATCAAAACCAAGTGAAGGCGCTGGAAACCGTGGTACTATTGACATAAATAATATAATCAATCACAAGAAACAAACCTCAGTTCATCTGCGTTCGTGGGATAAGATTAAATGGTTGGCCACAATAGGTTGTCAAGGGTTCGAAGGACACGATAAGTACAACTACGGGCGACCGACAGGCCATGACGAACGGACGAAATGCGTTCGAATCTGTCTAGTGTGTATCTAAATGTCCGGCCCTCAGGCAGACCGATTAGTCAGCGACGGTTTCACGGTTGCCCACAGGGAGGCTGTATTTACAGGGGTGGGGAGGGTGAAAGTGATAGGTAACAATGGGTTTGCGTGCAGGTGAATAAGGTTCAACGACTGAGGGAGACAGGGTGGAAAAGTTAGTAATTTTAGACTCGGGTTGTGTCGATAACAACAGCAGGCGTCTAGTTAGATGGATTTAAGGGTGGAGTGCGGTAGGGTCAATCGATTGCAATTCTGATCTCCAAAAATGTGCTGCACAGGCCATGTGTAACGAACAACCCAAACCTCGTCAGCCCAACTCGAAAGCCCCTATTGATCTTCCCCGCACTCGCTCAGGCTGAGTGGCCAGAGAGCCAACAGTTTTCAAAGGGTGTTCTGCTCAACATTTTCTCATTTTTATCGAGCGTTTTCATATTCCTAACAATCTAGGGGGAGTTCTATAGAGGATAGTGTATATTTCCATGCTTCGCTTCATTTCTATACACAATCTACACTATTTGTCTCTGTCCAAATTGAACACCACTTGCTGGGATCGATTCAACTTAGCAGTACACTTTTTGGTGCGCGTGTCCCATCTCCTTGGTGCTCTTGTTCCAACTAGGTCGGGGTTGCTTATATGGTTAATTAATGAGCGGTTGCATTTTGTGCTGACTATTTGCGTTAATGCTGTTGCATGCCAATCCCCTACTTACAGCGCCCATTAGTTTGTCGAACTGCACCTATTTGTACACTTATGCACGTATATTTTTACTTATACACTGATATATGTATATCCATGTATAAGCATACATGTGTTCCCGCGTGAGTATTTATATATAAGCGCATGTGTATATACACATTTATTTACGCGTATATGTGTACACATGTATTCGTAAGCACGGGTGTGCACCATGCGCATATTTGCTAAGGCATGTAACCATATAGACGTGAATTCGTGCATTTACGCGCACCCGTGCGCGATCATATGCACGTTTATGTACGTACAGTTATGTACATATTTAAATATGGGTATATATGAGTATTTTTCAGAACGCCCGGGCTAGTGCGCTGGGTCGATAATGGAATAAGTGGCGTCTGACAAAATTCAACTTTTCCGACTTCAGATAAACAAAATGGAGGCCTTGGTCTCGAAGAATAACGCCAGTGACCCTGTTAGGTTATCTCGAGTAAACTCAAAACACAAATGTAAAACGCTCCCCTGTTGTGCGAATAATTTGCGCCAGAAGAAAACCATGAAGTTGTGCATGTCGCGCGGTGATCCAAAAATATCCCCGAAACACATGAACGAGGGAAGCCTACTGAAATTAACGGTTAAAGTCAGTAAGGCACCGGCAAGCCTGGTGGGATATGAAGATCGAGTTGACAAAATTCAGCAAGGGTGGTATCCGGGATTTTCGGAAAATTCCTGTTCATTCTTATTAGAGGAAGCCGTTGTCTCTTAATAAAAGATCTTTTTGAAAGAAAAACTGGAGGCCGTGATAATAAAGTACGTGTGTAAATATACACACGTACGTATGTTTTTGTGTACACATACTTCTGTGAATTTTCGCAAATGCAAATTTACTTGCGCATAAATAAATGTACATGCACACGTACATGTTGATTTGCACGTACGAATAAAGATAGCTACGTATGTTCAAGTTAACGCGCATGTGAATAGCTGAATATATAAACGTGAGTATATATATATCCATCGGATATGTTGAGAGCGCGTTTGATGCGTTTGCCGGCTACTGTTTGGTTTGAGGCTGAACGTTGAACTCGTTTAAGCATCTTCTGTTTCTTCGTAGAAGACCGACCCACATTTGTATTCATTTGTCTTTGTTTTGTTCAGTAAATAAACATGGAGAATTTTCTTTATCATACTTGCGTTTACTCTGTCTTTGTTTCTCTTTATTTTCCGCTATTGCTTATCTGTTACGACACTTTTCCTCGACAACGTTTGACGCAATCTTACCTTCATCTGCCAGCGATTGTTTTAATTAGCCCATTTCCCTACGACGTGCGGCAGCCTGCGAAATCGCGCATGGTTGCTCCACTTTAGCGGTTTATCTGTTGAATAGTTCGATTGCCCGATGAATACACTTTCAAGGTGAAGGGGCACTTTCGTTGTAAATGTGCCGAATGGATCGTATGAATCCCAAAGATTTCAGTAGTCTTTTTGAATTATTATGGACAGGGAAGACACTCCAATCCACCCGGTTGTCAAAACAAGAGTTATAAGAAATGTCGATTACGCGACGCCAAAGAAATTCCCCAACGTGGACAGAAGCGATGTATGAACACCGGGGAACATATCAGCATATATAAGAGTATACAACCCCAAACATTCATGGAGATATAGAACCGTTCGTTATGGGCTACAGTTGACAATGAGTGACACGCAGTCCGACGGTACAGCACGTCATTTTTCTCTACTGTTCAACAGTAGGGACAATACTCCATCTTCTAAGTGACTTTTGCGAAGGTGCCCGCAAATCTTGATACGGTACTAGTAGAATAAGCACGCAAGGAGTAAAACTCATCACATCGGATATGAGAAATTGGCCAAATTTGAAGGAAAAATGTGCCCATGAAACGAAACGAACAACTAGGCACAGATAAATAATGGGGGGCGATAAAACGGAATCAATTTCACCTAACCAAAAGGGCAAGGTTGAGTTAAAGAAAAATGACTATCCGCGGATCAAGGGAAAATGTGTAAGAAAAATACTCAACTTTGGAGTTCAAAATTTCGCAGGACAAATTGGTTGACGAGAAGGGAAATGGTTAAAGTGGCTGAAGTAAAAATGGCGATAAGCAATACGGGTTACTTGAGGAAGATAGTAAATCGTAAGGCCATCATCCAATATATTCGGCGATAACCAAAACAATCGAAAAGATCACGACAACAATCCAAAAGACCTTCACAAAATCGACAGAGGGTAAAGCGATGGTTCAACCGGCCACTGCACAATCGACTCCGGGTCCTGAGAACTGGATAGTTTTCCAATTTCAAAGTTGCAGCAAGAAGATTGATTGTTGACTGGTGAGATGAGGCCCCTTAATTACTTTACTTGCAGTCTACTGATGTTACTTTGTGAATGCTTCTAGGAAGCCTAGTGATCTGAAGCCTTGTTTCACAGTGCCTCTGTAGTTCTTGTCGTAACCTGGCAGACGTTTGTCGTCACCAGGAAATACTCCGGCGACTACACCATAATCCAAGCGTCCCTGGAGGCCCTATCGTGAAGTGAATCATATCGCTCACCAGCAGATCGCCCGAGGGCTTCAGCCACTTAGTGTACTTTGCAACTGGGGCAGATATTCACGCTGCCACCATCTTCGAAACGTACGAGGTAAGTGTTTATTTATCTCTAGCCATTTGCGCGGCTTCCGTACAGCTATTTTGCTTGTAACCATACCTACGTTCGAGTGCAACGAGAGTAAGCCACCCAGGACAAAATACGAGGTTTGTCTGTATTGCTTTAAAGCCTACACACCCTATGGGTGTTCATGATGGAAGCATTTAATGTTAGGGTAGCTGCCTGCGTTGACAGAGGGTTGCTGGCCACCTTCCTTGTCTTCATTTGTTTCCTTATCGTTGATACTCCTTCTTATACTCACAAATCTTCCTGGTGATGCTTGCACGCCTTCCTTGCAAGAACTGACAGGTTTATTTGAATTACACGCGACATATCCTTCCTCCCACGAACGGCAGTGTGAATATATCGCTGAGGTTCCTGCACAATTTGCTCACTCTTGATGCCCACTGCTGGACCTCTGTGTATGTGCGCTGGTTCCACTTGCGCTTTATCGCTCCGCAATTGCGTGCCTGTTGTAGTTGGTCGCGTCTACAGGAATCGTTGGTCTCGGCATTTGTGAGCTTAAAGGACTCAATGTCGAACACCTTATTAGTAAGAAAATTGCCACCGTGGACCTGAATCTGTTGCCCAGCGGGTACAGTATTTATAGACGCTTGTTGCTTACGGACGTGATTGTTTTAGATCCAGCCTGTTGACAGAAGCTGCGCGTAGACTAAGCGTTGCTTGCACAATCAATAGACGTACGGCATTAAAAGTACTAGATGAATATTCTTCCCCCTATCTCCAACATTTGGACGCCGAACCCTGGATGACTCACAATGATAATGATATCAAAACATAGTTAAGTGCTTCCATTTTTCCTACCTCGGATCATTCTTTGTCTATGTCGGTTTATCCTAAAGTTTTCCTTGATCTTTATAGGGACTTTTCTGGGAATGATGAATTGCCTGCAGTTTCATAGAAATGTGGTGTACTTGGGGCCCCTACAGTTAAGCAAGGCCCATGCCTAGAGACAGCTATAGTAATGGTGGTGGCCCCTACGGAGAAGACTTACTGTGTATCCAAACCCCATAGCCTTGCCCCATCCACAACCCGATGTTCATCTGTGGAAAATTTGGCGATAGACTGCAGGCTGCTTAAAGAAGGGATGTATTTAAATGAAGAGAAATTATCGTTTGTAAGGGCATAGCTAGAATTTTGCAAGAAGTTGAGGGAATGCTCTGTGCTTTGTGAGACTGAGGAACCATCTAGGATGGCGGATGCAAATGTTCTTCCATTTAGCCCGTCATGTAGACCCCATGCTTATAGGCTCCGAGGAAGTTCTATAGAGGAATATATGCGCAACTAAGTTGCTAGTGTGGGTTTGCCAAGAAACGAGCCAAGAACCCTTTGAAGGGTTGCCCTTGAAACTCCACAGCTTTATGTAAAATTTTGAACTTAATGCATCCAAGAGATTGAATGACGAAGGACAAAAGTTGTCCTGCCTAGTTTATCACTGTAAAGGTTGGTCTAAGGCAGCTGTCTAACGCTACGCACTGCCGCCTAACGAACTGTGGTTTACTCACCTCGCCCACAGTTTGAAGCAACAATTTAGAGGGCCTCGGAAAATTATTCAGCTTGTCAACAAGGAAGTGGTTAACGGCCCGAGGCCGGCGATAAGAGAAGCTGAGGGCTCGCGACGTTTAACCCCTCAAGTGAAGAGACGTCAGTTAGCGCTGTCCCAACTGAACCATCCATCAGAGTTAAATTGTCCAACAAACATTCGGCGTATCGTGGATGGTCTTGTTAGTCTCATGCAAGGGAAGTGGGCGGAGGAAGCCGACTGTGTCATAGACGCTGATCAGGATCGTTCTTTCAGCGACTTCGTTGAGCTTATAGAGAGGCGAATTTTGATTTCCAGTAACCTGTATGATTTATTCATCGTCCGATCAGTCCTGGGCCGCATCAATGAAAATGAGGCTGCGCACATCCGCGATCATTCTCAACCAGTAACAAGTGTGTCAACTATCGTCGGATTGATAAATTAGCCACATCAGTGTGCAGCATGTGGTGGCGATCATGGTCTACCGACGTGCCGGCGGTTTGCAGGCATGTCATTATGGTGATACAGTGCGATAACAAGGAAGTGTAAGAGATGCTCTGTTTTTCCATTGCCAAACCACACAACCAAGCAGTGCAGTGTTCGCGTACGGTATTCACGGTCCGTTTGTGAATGGCGGCACAATGTCTTTATGCACGCAGACCCGGCACATTCTGGTGTGAAGCCGACTTGGAGGAGTCAAATCGTAGAGCCACCTACTTGCATGATGAAGGGCTTGCCTTGGCTTTATGCTTTCAGGGCCAATTGGGATGACTGAAAAGTACGCCATTCCAGATAACGGATCTGATACCCCGTTCTTACATGAGTATAGCTCAGCGGTTGTGGCGGCTAGCATGCAAGCGAGCGCCCAACAATCATACAAGGAGTAAGACCTGTGTCGTTGATTGTCTGGAGGTGGGTTCAGAAGTTGAGTTTTCGGATGAAGGGGGTAGGATGAGTATCGACAAGGCCTTTACTGTCAATGGTCTTTCGACTGAACAAGCGGCAACCACTTCCGAGAAGGACATTCTGTGATGACTCCAACTGACCGGTCTGCCTGTCTTCTCGTTGACAGAAGGTAAAGTCGACTTACTTATAGGCTGCGATCTGCCGAAGGTACACTTGGTGGTAGATCAGCGGGCAGGAAGCAGGCGTCGACCGTTTGCTGTGAGAACCACCTCTGGTTGAACTTTACAAGGCTCCATGTCACTGGCAAAAACCAGCAGGACTGAAGTTCACTGCTTAAATTGTGCAGAGCTGGAATGACTGTTTTAGCGCATGCTTGACATAGAATCCGTCGATCGCAAACTGTCTGGTGAGGTAGCCCACTCCTGTGACGATCAACGGTCTACAAGCATTGTAGACTGCACTGCAACTCTCAACAATGAAGGACGCGAGATTTGCTCACCTTTGCGGTCTGACAGTGTAGGCCTACCTGATAACAGATGGATAACCGAAAACCGTCGGCATTTACCGGGTGGGATAAATTCTTACGAAACCGGTTTGGTGCATAAATACAATAAGATTATTAGGGCGCATTTGACCAAAGGATATGCGTCAGGAAATGACACCAGTACAGATATAACCTTTAGACTGTGATTCTCACCACACCACCTGGCGTTGATTCCGAGTAGGTTTGGAGATGTGCACATTGTATTCGACCGTGTGGTGACAAACCGGACATTTCTGAACATGGTCCTGCTACAAGGACGGGTTTTGACGAACTTAATAATGGGTGTTTTTTATGGTTTCACAAAAGATTAATGACCGCGTCCTTAGACACGGAGAAAATGCTTTTACTTGTGAAGGTTTCTAAAAAAGTCGGATGGGCATCTAGCCCCTTTTAATGGAGAGGTGAGCCAGTGTCTTGGCCGCCGGGCAGGTATATGATTATTGTCAGCTCTCCCTGCAATATTTCGCGCTTCCCCGCAGTATGTGCGTCCAGAAGAACTGCAATCAATTCAGCTCGCCGCCACTCTTTCTACTGCCACTTTGAAATTGGAAAACTATCCAGTTCTCAGGACCCGGAGTCGATTGTGCAGTGGCCGGTTGAACCATCGCTTTACCCTCTGTCGATTTTGTGAAGGTCTTTTGGATTGTTGTCGTGATCTTTTCGATTGTTTTGGTTATCGCCGAATATATTGGATGATGGCCTTACGATTTACTATCTTCCTCAAGTAACCCGTATTGCTTATCGCCATTTTTACTTCAGCCACTTTAACCATTTCCCTTCTCGTCAACCAATTTGTCCTGCGAAATTTTGAACTCCAAAGTTGAGTATTTTTCTTACACATTTTCCCTTGATCCGCGGATAGTCATTTTTCTTTAACTCAACCTTGCCCTTTTGGTTAGGTGAAATTGATTCCGTTTTATCGCCCCCCATTATTTATCTGTGCCTAGTTGTTCGTTTCGTTTCATGGGCACATTTTTCCTTCAAATTTGGCCAATTTCTCATATCCGATGTGATGAGTTTTACTCCTTGCGTGCTTATTCTACTAGTACCGTATCAAGATTTGCGGGCACCTTCGCAAAAGTCACTTAGAAGATGGAGTATTGTCCCTACTGTTGAACAGTGGAGAAAAAGTTTCCACCACACCCTCAGATTCCTCGCGACAGCATGTGACTACGAATCCTTGGTGAATCATTAGTTGCTGTTTCTTTCTTGTTTGCTTCGCAGACTCGCATCTGCTAGGCCTTAGGTTAGCGTCGTTCTGAAGTGCCATTTGTCAGTCCACTTGGTTTGCGAGCTTACTTCAATCACTGGTTTACTCACCGTATATGTGAGCAGGCTTTAGTGAATGAAGAAATTTGTGTCAAATCACTAAGCCTGCGAGAACGTCCAGTTCAACTGTGAGCGGGTTCCCAAAGAAGGAGAATGCCAACGTCAGCCGTCGTCGTTTATGGGTCCTCAAACTAGCGTTGGAAAGTTTGTCTGCTATTTTCAACGGCTACAGCTGAATACTGTCTTCTGGAATAATTTGGTATACAATAATCAGAGCGACGTTGATTTATTGTACAGCCAGGAATATATCTGCGTTGTCTGCATCAAAGCGCTAACTCTGATGCTAGGAGTGCGCAGCAAATGAACATTCAAAAGATAACGTTAATATTCAAGTCGGTGTTGAAATGTGAACTCAGTCCGTTGAGGTTTCAAGAATTTGCGGACGCAAATTATATTCTCACTGTTAGATTTCTATTCCGAAATCGCCAGACTACGGTGTGATGCCCAGGAGCGGACAATGGCTAACCGGCTCTCTTCCACCCCTATCGAACCCATATTAATGTGTTGTATTTAGCACGATGATGAAACACCAAAAACAGGCTTTTTGCTACGCGTTTCTTTTCATGACGAAACCGGGTAAACTCGCAGTATTGAGACTAACTAACGGCTAACCTTTTTGTAGCGCTTTACATGTGAACCGTAGTTATGCCGAGAAGCCTCGAAATCTAACCATCTGCTCCATGGGTCTTAACATTCGTGCAAACCCATAAGTTTGTGGGATCCAAATCAACATTTGGAGCAGATGACTGGGTATTTATATATCCAGGATAAGAGGCGCAGACGCAACGGACGTAGTGTGATGCCCACAGCGGACAGGTTGGTTGAGCGGTTTCTCTTAATGGCTGTCCTTCAGCTGAGATCTTAACCTGCGGCTCAATGTTTGTGATGGTCCTGGTCTATTAGGGTAGTGTGGTCATACCTCGTGTGGCTTGTCTTGGGTTGCTAAAGTGAAACACGAGCCAGTATAGGCCAGGTTTTTGGAGATTACTGATGCGAAAGATAGTGTCCGGAAATACTTGATCTACAGTGCACGCGCCTGGTCAACCTCTCTGAAAGTTTGACGGATTAACAGCTGGAGGTCCCGGAGTTTCAAGTACATGGATGAGTCGGGAAGTAACGGGGCCCCATGAGCTCTTCGATCATGATATCCACGTTTAGGCTGTTAGCAGCAGCAAAGCAATCGCCATTCGAGTATCGTGTTGGCCTTCAAAATCGATCGGGTCAAACAGCGCGCCATGGTTCACGGTTCTGCAGTCTGTGCAGCTAAGTTTGGATGGTACTAGCATCACTGGATGACGGGCCTGTATAGGCTGAAGTGTATATGAAAGCCATTAAAACACGAAGTTTGTTACCCCGTGATTCGTACTCTGCTGATTTTATCATCATGACATCCTTGAAAGGTTGTGTCCCCGTTTCCAGTGGAATTATTCAAGTTCGGGAATTGATAAATCGAATAACGAAAACATGATCCTAAAAGTGAAAACAGCGGGAGATAAGAAAAGTTTTGTTACCATCAAATGTTTGGGAACATTTTGAACCTGAACAGATGTACAACCCAAAAGATCTATCTGCACCGCCAGTGGACTATGACAGAAGATAAAGATCGATTACTCGACGGCTTACAGGTTATCCAGTGAAAAAGTCTTGAAATCAGTTTTGTGACGCTGGTAAAATCGTGTAGAATGGTGAGGCTCCAATAGGAATAGCGACAGAACTTGTAGATAGAGTTGACGTTTTCTGTTTTGAGTTTTTTTCCAAGCTCGGATTTAAAGGAGCAAAATTTTAAGTAGTGACCGAGGTGACACCACCAGTGCGTCAGTTTTAGCGCCTTGGTTGTTAATGGTAAGCAAATCGCCGATTTTCTGTGCGGTTATGAAGACATTTTTGGGTGAACTGTTATCGGTTACTTCCCGTCGTCGTTGGTTCTTTGATCTGGGGTCTAAGTCGTTAGTTTTGTCATCCGTTTGATTTTTGGCCTTCATCCTTGTTGGCTGCTTATTGTGTCCTCCCCACTTTCTTCAAAAAGATTTGAACGGGTTAATTATACCTTCCTTCCAACTTCCATGATTGCCTGGTTGTCAGAAACTTGATCATTGCCTTGAGGTTTACAATTACATTCCGTCTTTTAGAATTTGGTGTTTCAGTATGCCTACGTACGCCTCTTTGCGTTCTCTCATTGCAATGTTTCGTACGGTTTTTCCAAATCGCTGCATTTGCTTATTAAACCGGTCAACAAATATCAGGTCTGCGGAAATTCCGCTGCAAGTTTGGTGTTTGTTTGAACACTGGCTACTGCGATTGTTATGTTAAGTCCATGTTCATTTTGATACTCGTGGATCGAGATCGATTGGAATTGATGGCGTCTCCTAAATGTTAATTCTTGTTCCTAAAGTCAGGAAGATGTCACTCTTCCGGTCCGGGCAAAGTGATGTTTCTTCGCAGCCATTGCACCTGATTTCGTATTTCGAGTCTTTCTTTCAGGTCAATTTGGGCTATCTATTTAGTTTTGACTATATTTTGAGTGCGGTTGCTGTTGATTTGCATGAGCATAACAGTCACTGCGTTTGATCACAGGTCCTGGAACAGGGGTCACAGAGTAAACCTCTGGTGACTGTGGACCTTGAATGACGTTACTGTGTATTATTTACAACTGAAGGTTCAGCGCTTCGAGTCCACAAAGTTAAACGAATCTGCAGTTTATAACAACCTTATCCGTTTTCGAAAGAAATAGGCTTGAGCATGGCGGAATATATGTTTTGTGATGAAAGCTCCAAATATAATCCGGCCTTTGTTTTGCATAATACCAATATTAAGCAACGAAACCATGTGTGATGGGATATTTCGACAGACGGGGACATCAATAATTACCCAGGTACCCGATCAAAGTTTGATTTTAGGACGGCACAAAACATGTCAGGTTATATCTGGAACTATTATTGATAGGCTTGTACTTTTCACTAATTGGAAGTACTATTTTTTAGAAAGCTGGTACATTTGTGCTTGCTTGCAGCTTAATTTAACATGATCAACCCAGAGTGTAAGGCATTCATTTGCAAATGTTACGAAACCAGCTTGCCCAGCATTAGCGTAAACAGCAGCTGGAACACAGATTTCATGCTGACCACCGAGAGGCAAGTTCATAACACTGACATGAATTTCTACCCTCTTAGCACAGTTGTTCTCTGAACAGTCTATGAGTCTTCTCTGAGTGTCATTCGAACGTTCTCTGGGCAGTGTATGAGCGTATTCAACCGAAACATCAAGGGAACGATGGAAACAACTACGTTCAACCCCACTAAGGGGTACAGTTTAATACTGTACAACCTATACTCACCCACGGAGCCCAACCACATTTAAAGCGAACATATTCTTGCAACAGATAAATGTAATACTAAATATCGCCGAAAGCACGAACAAGGTACGTAAACAGGAATATTTTGCATTGACTGACACATGTACATTTGAAACTTGTTGGGCGTAAGGGGTTGGTACATTGACGATTGGGTTGCTCGCAACAATGCCAACGTGCAATTTATCATGTCGTTCTCCTCTTCCATTGCCCTTAATATTGCTTTCTGCATCCACCTTTGGACAGTTTTCCTCAAATTCAAATGAGATGCTCCAGGATATACCTGTCATGAGGGATTTTGCATTAGAGAAATGATTATTTGTCATTGTACATACTGATAATGGCAGGTCAACGGTCGGATAGCAGTTGCTAGAGGATTACTCACTCTTTTTAGCTAGTGTTTCTCCCGATAACAGTTGTTACTAGTTTGATGTTATCATGGGTGCATTCACCCACAGTTACACCCCCAACTTTCGTCGGGAAATTGACTTACTAGACGGGTAGCTAGGAGGAAATGCCAACGCTATGTGTGCAACGATGTAACCAACATGTAATTTTATATTAGGCAATTATGTGACCTCTGTTACCTGCATGGGAAGGCGCACCGCGAACGATGTTGTGGTTGATGGGCCAACATTTGCTGGTCGGAATCTTCAGGCATTCACTACCAACCTGAATGCGTGAACTTTATCGCACAATCTAACATCTTAAGATGGGGTTGCCCACAGCGCCCGGTAAAGAAAGTGGATAGGTTTAGAATAGCCAAACTTCGAGTTCCTTGTTTCTTTGACTGTTTCTTTCAAAAAGGGTGCATCCCGAAGGGGTTCTGGTGGACTGATGGCCATGGAGCTGAATAATTTGGGTTTCAAAGGTTATAGTTCACTCACCCAGGTATTACTGAGCTTACAGGAGTGGGCGGGACTTCCATGAAACCCAGTGTCCGCCGTCCGTGCGAATGACTTTGCGACGAAGGTACTCCCTAATTGAGGTGGTAGTGGAGAATGATCAACGTCCACAGAGTACGTCCTCCGTTTATGTTTCAACTACACTTCACAAGATAAGTTTGAGGGAATGAGAGGTGGCCTACAAGTGTCATGCAGTGGAAAGTATCCCTGCCGTTCGCGCCTGGCCAAAAGCTGCGTGATGTCAGTAGGGTCAGACGAGGGCGTAACTGGTGATTGTTCCAGCATATCGAAACTGTACCTCCAGACGTCACTTTCCAATTGATCTAACCCGTTTGTGGGCCCCCATCGTTTGCTCCCGGGCAGGATAAAATTGATTTCACGGCGCAAAGGGGAAAGCATGTATGCTGTAGAATCGAGCGAAACAAAGCCGGCCGGTTGTGAATAACGCAACGAGTGAACAATGAGCATATTGTCGACCTGTGAGATCAATTTCAGGGTAAACAGATACGGAGACAAAACGATAACAGATCGAAGCGTTGAGCAAGCACGCAGCGAGGTCGTACGTTTGAGTGCGCTGTTGGTAACCATACCCGTTTAAACAACTGTTTAAGCACATACAAATGTTGGGAAGAAAAAGGGTAAAAATAACAATCACCGCTCTGACGTAGTTAACAATAAACGAATAGGGTTGCTACAATCTTAAAGATTGCGACGACACAGTTAGTAACAATAGGGATATAGATACGGTACTTGAGCTTATGGGACAGGCATTATTAAAAAAATCAAAACTGAAATTCCGTAACTGGCGAAAGCTGAAAGGTCGAAGAACTCTTGAGCGAGGTGAAGTAATCATATGAGACCCCAAGCAATTGCAGAATAGTAAGGTGTCACGTTAACCATATGCTTCTAAATCTTCCATCGCAACTTTCACAACAAAAACATTTACACTTCCAGCTTTCATAAAAGCGATTACTTATCACCCTTCCAAACCTTATCAAAACAAAAATGTAATAACCTAGCAGGAGGTGGACAAATTTCATCCGAACCTCTGCATTTCAAATGGCAGCTATTGTTAGGATTATCCAATCAGGGTGCGAGAGGTAGCTGAAGTTGACTTTCCCGGGATCTCTTGGTCTTCATGCAAAAGTTCAAGCTTTCCGAAAAGTTTGGCGATAATTAAGTAAACGCTACCTGTTGCAGGATGCATTTCACCGTGTGCAGTATTGAACATGCGGGGCTGTCATACACCCAACAAGTGGGGGTGTGCAAATGTGTGCATTAGAATTTGTATTCATCCACTTATGATATTGTCAAATATGCTTCTCTGAAAGATAGATGTTGCGACCATAATGCCACATCAGCAATTGTTTGCATATAATTCACGGAGATTAGCTGGCTTGAAAACGCGTTTTTGGGTAGCCCGGCCCAGCCAACACATCGAAGGGGTCCCGTTTGATTACGATGTCAATAGTCGGGGCCTAGTTGCTGGTAGCGTTGGGGTTTTGAAAACGCCAGCCGATGGAGGCCTGGCGCCGGCCATGAAGACTAAAAAAGAAAAATGAATAGCAACATTCGTGTTACCACCGGAATCAAAATTATCAAACTGTGATATCAATATGAAGACTAGGCTACGTTGTATATCCCAAAATGCAAGATTCATGGCAACGCAATCGCATTGAGTTAGTTTACAACGACAACATTTAGCACGCCAAAGTGGAGAAAACCGAAAAACAGACGGTTTGACTTTATTATAAGGTGTAAAAATTTAAATTGCTTTTGGTGGTAACGATAGTCAGAAAGTAGCAAACCACTGTCGAACAGAAAAATGCACAAGGTAAATGAAGTAGTCACGTTGCGTTTCTGGGTATCCCCTTGAAATGTTGCCTACGGATTTCGTCGGTGGTGGCCTGAACTCCTTTTTTGCGGGTAGTTGATTTTTACCTGACAAAGACGAATCCGGTTGATTGTGTTCTAGCTCAACTTCCTGCAGTATACTAAGTCTCATGAATGCAACAGAACCAGCAAATGTTCGTTCAAGGTACGAGATACAATAAAGACATATTGGAACAGACTTGCGGAGAATTCATCATTGCTTCGGGCAAATAGGCCTACATCGACCACTGTTTACCGCATAATGATGGGGAATTCAATAAAGTTCGTGAAAGTTCGACTTCTTGCAAGTGGAAGTTTCAAGAGTGCAGTGGAATACGTAACAGATTAGATAATAACATGCCAGAAGCAAGATGAAGAAAACTCACTCACCAAGGTTTAGGTGAGGTAGATACATTTGCACTTCGAAACTTACAACAAGAAAGCGAAACGAATACTAATAACCTCGGTGGATCGGTTATAGGCTTGATAAACTAAATGGCCTTTGCGAACACAGTGAAACCAAACTGGTTTACATCGGGTATGTTCTTTGAGAAAAAATCAAGGGTGTTTAAGGAAAGTGGAAACGCCTTGTTTTACAGCTAGTTATTCAGTCATTTATGGATTATGCATCATGTAGAGTAGTAGACACTCAACCTGCTGACATCTGGTTCTAAGGGACCACATGCAGTACAGGCCATGTGTTGGTTGTTTTGTATGGCGGCTGACGAATGAAAACCGCCGCCATTCTCATGAATTTTCAAGCAAAGTCGACAAAAGTTATCCGATATTTATGTCACATATTCCGGACATAAAGTTATTACTGACTCCAACTGTCAAATAACTCACCCACTTCAGACATTACGTCAAAGTTTCGGGCGATCGAATGGCCGATTTTTGCAAACGTGATGGACGACCCTTCGTTACCTTCAAACAATCCTACTGGGCACTGTAACCACCGTGGTTTTCCATCTTCTCGGAATATTCAATCACAAATAATCGCAGATTTACTACGTAATCGCCCATTGGCAGTCGAATAACTTGAAAACTTTCCATCTGTGGGTAGATCTGGGCGTAATTCTGTTGTACCATTATTCGTCGAAAACTTGGTATTAACGCCATGAAGACGCTATATGTTCCATAATTCCTTCAAAGTCAAAATTACGAAACTAAACAAGTGGCAAGAGGTATGCTGTAGGCAGAAAACATCCACTGAGATGAAGACCGATCTGCATGGCCCCTGTCAGTTTTGCAATTAGTATACCATCTAGATTTTGTGGTGAGCACTGTTGTTATAACTTTGTTTATCCGTGACACAATGTGGGTTTTCTCAGCTGAGACCGAAGTCACTCTTGACTTGATTTGAGGTTGCTGATCAAGTTCTCGGGGCCGATCGTTCTTGGGTTGCTCTTAGACCCGAAAACCGCGCGTGACACTCCAACAACACGTTTTAAAAGAACGGTTCTCAGGGGACCGCGCGTGCACATTGGACCCTATAAAATGTATATAGGGTGCACAAGATTAGGAGCGGTGATAGCTAGCTTGTACGGCTTAACATTGGTAAGCTGTCTCTGTCTAATTATTCAAGCGCTGTGCCGTGGCCCGTTCTCGGCTGCGCCAGTTGGCGGGTTCTTCAGTTGTCTAGTTGTGATTGGCTCTTAGTGTGGCTGTGATTATTCGGATGGAGTAGAAATATGCATTGTTGGATCTTCCACAAAACTCCAAAAGTTCCTGGAAAGTTATGCCACGTTTTCATCATGCATCTGTGGCTCAGTTGCTCATTGTTTCATACGGCAAATCGAGGGCCGAACAATGACCAAGACGAGGGCAGACGCACGGGCATACTGCGGAAGCTGGAAGGTAGCCTTTCTTGACTCTGTGGGAAAACTGAAGACGGATTACAATGTCCTAACATGACCTGAAGGCGGCCAACATCCCACAAAACGCGCCGATTCCAACCATGAGTCGGCCTGTCTCTGACAAGGGTTGGCAAGGAATCAGATCCAGGCAGGCGTGTAACAAAATCCAGAGTCGTTTTGGAGCAGACGGGAGTTGGCACCCAGTTGGCCAGAGTAGCGTCCGAGTAAGCCAGGTGCGCTGGCGGCACTGTTCTTACATTCCTAGTCAATCGCCTCAACCACTAAAACAATCGAAACCCTACGTAATCCAACACCTACGGATTGCTGACATTAGTCCGTAGGTTTCGCCGACTTCTCTTCTTAGACAGCGATCTTATTTGGTAACCAACGGCAGGCCAATTTAACATGATCGTTTTTGTACTAGAACGTTTTTTCGAACGCCTTCTAATGATCTTACGCAAACCGGTGTAAAGACGGATAAGGGACACGTCGAATACCCTCCAAACTGACCGTAAGACGGACATATCACTAAACTCTTCAATATGACGGCTGAACATGCGTAAATTAACGATGATTATCACAATAAAAACGACGTATCTGTATATTTAAGGTTAAAAGTTGATATACTAAAATCCAAGGAGTATGAACAATCAGCAGTGATGCCCGTAAACGTTGAGGGCATTTCCATATCAAGTATTTCGCAGGCGACAGACGGGTTAGACACTGAACAACCCTAAAAACAAAAGACATGAACGAGTGAGGACACAAGAGAGCATGAAAAGGAAGAACAACGGGAAAAAATGCGGAAAGAAACACCGAGTTTCACAGTAAAACCAGGTTGTGAAGAGAGGAAGGTCCACATTTGAACCCCCAACAGAAATCAACAAGACACTCAACGGAGATTGTTTCACCACGTCATAAATCAATCTTCTGCGACAAATGAGTCATAGATCCCCACGTAGCACCTAAAGTCAGACCACAATTCTGATAAATATCCGCCGCACGTCAATGTTTTACGTTAAAAGTTGTCAGCGTGTGAAGTCATAACATGAATCAAGATGACTTGTAACAGACAGGGTTTTACTGCGTCATATACTTCTGGTGCATGTTTACCTGATAAAGGTTGTACGCACAGTGGTCGCAATAGTTTTAGGGAATGTCAGGCTGCAGTTTAATACGGTTGTTTCTGGTCATTCATAACCACTAGATCAACATGCACAACAGAAGTAGTATCACAATAAATTAGAGGTATATGTATATGGCAGGTTAGCTACAACCAACTTCAACGACTAACCAACAGCACACCGTGCTTGTTCATGTTTTCTTCTGGTTTCCTATCCCAGGCATTTCTTTGCGTCTTTCAGATCCGGACTGCTTCTTTAACTAAATGACCTTCGTAAACCTATAAGTTCTTACCATTTTGCGATTTGTTCCGAAGTACCGGCGTTTGGATCTTCCAACGTGTCCGTCTTTGGCTCCTTGAAATCACCTCATGATGAAACGTTTCACTTTTCCTTCACTTTCCTGAGATAGCTTCGCTCAACTAGAACGACGTCTCATGAATGAGTAGAATAAAAGCCCACTACTCAAAATTGATCGGGAAATTTTGATGTCTTATAAGCGACACACTGTTCGTCCCAGTCAGTTTATTGTCATCACCAGTGATTTAGCGGACATTGGGTTACGTCTTTCGTGTGCACTCATAGGCTGTGTGGCCCCGGTGAAAGGCTGCAAGGGTGCGGCTTCACGAAAAGAACGCAACAGTCAACCCAATCGCCACGACGGCCTGCGAATAGCATTAATCTGAAAGTAACCGAAGAACACATTAGTTGCTGACATTCGAAGAAGTACAGTGTTTGTAATACGTTTCAACTTTGTAGAATAATCTGAGGTACAAGATATTCCAGGAAGCCAAAGTATCAAAAACTGCCGTGCACATCGCTTACGACATCTTCGCAGACTTCTTAGATATTCCAATCACTATTCAGTTTAAAAAAATCCCCAAATACCTTATTGACAGGTGGATTTTCCAATGACTTGAGAAGACGGTTGGTTGCGATTGTGAAGGTGGCCGCTGTTTGTGTAAGCCGTCGCATTACAATTCATGATTTCTAGACTCAGGAGCTTGTCTAACAACTTGTGCAGCAGTGTTTCCAGCTCTTTTTCGTCAGTTTGGAGTTCTTATATCTGTTTTTCAAACAGTTGTCGTTCGCTGTAGCCTCTTGACTTTTCAGTAGACGGAGGTAGCAGTGTGGAAGAAACTACTGATACGACTCTGCAAAGTGAAACACCCCTGGGATACACAAAACATCGTGAGGTACTTGGAAATTACGGACAAGTCGACATCGGTGGCCTTCTGTATGCTTGCTGGAGGGTGAACCTCACGAACGATATCGGATGGACGCCAAATCCGAAACAGGCACCCAAAAAGGGGGGTTACTAGACGCCTGGGGTCAAGAGGGAATTTTGACACCATGTTAATGGACCGTTCTGTTGAAGAAGTGGTGTTCGTCTTCAAGTTTTCTTTGGGAACTAGAATCCGCTCTTAGTTCCTTGACAGATACTGGGAATGTAATTCTTCAACTTCCATAGTCTGCACCTCTCTACGTACACTTGTCGCAGCCGTGGTAGCCACCGTGACTTTTACGTCAAGTATAAAGCAACGAGCAGGTGTGTCACAGATAATAGAATGAAGCGCCGCAAAACTGTTATTCCGAGAGGTCCAAACCGCTGTACATTGTTGTACACGTGGGTGAAACAACGCATATCATAAAACAGTTCGTGGTCCGTATACAGATAATCAAACTGACCAAAGAATTTAACAGGTGGAAACCAGGCACGGTCAATTATGGAATGAGACACAGTGGGCTAAAATGGTGTGTAAACGGAAATAAAATTAATGGGTTCTCATACAGGGGGTAGCGGAGGAACGGACGTATAACCAAGGGGCCCAAAAATAATAAAAACACACGACTATCGTTGGCCTTGGAAAATTCGAGATTGGTAAATGTGCCACCTTTGAACAATATCTAAGCTGCAAACTGCAATGATTTTGTCGGCTGTATAGAGTCTCATTTCATCCAACATGACACATATCTTTCATCCAGCACGCACAACCTACTTGTTTCACTTTTTATACGTCTATTAGTAGCGCATCTACTATACCGTCGTTTCACTTTACTCATTTCTATTATCAACGCCAATGAAAGAAATTTATACCGATTGCGTGTTATATGTGTGATTGAACGGCAGTTAATGAGCCTGACTTGGCGAAGCCGAAAACGTGAAATACATTAACACATTTACAAAGCTTTTAACAAAACTGTGAATGATGAAAGACCTCAGACCATACAACACAATCGCACTCACCACGCAGGAAGTAAATGGAACTGCAAAACGCCGGTTTAGCTGAAAATTATCCGTAGGGAGCAAAATCTGTCCTAAAACAGCGAATTTATGAGGGATCCGGAA
>LUCH01005933.1:5250-26380 GCA_013368495.1 Paragonimus heterotremus | reverse complement strand
ATTGATATTTGGATTATTTGTATTCTGGTTTTTTTTGATTTGGTAGTTTAATACATGATAGGCACACAAATTGAAGACGTTGAGTCTAATGTATAACACAGTTGAATATTCGTACGAAAGCTCATCCATTCGGAATTGATTATGCAATCGTCGTACTCGAAAGGGCGTTGAATGTATCAACATGCAATGGATCAGTTCGAAGTTTGTCATAATGAAGTTCGATCAACTGTTAGCCTAGCCATCGCACCACACAGTTACCGTCTAACTTATATCAGTCATGCATAATATTTTCCAAAAAGACTTCTTCCGAATCAAGGGAAATCGGAAGATATGCGAATGGCAACGTTTCTGTAGATAGCAGAAGATCGACTGCTTTGTATTACCATGCTTTAGAGTAATTTCTTCAAGAATATGTTAAGTGCAATATTGTTACGCTTGCTGTGTAAAGTTTCTTTTCATGCCACGTCAGTGGACGTCTACTCACCGGAAATTGCGGAAGAGGCCTCCTGTATACTCGCCGTGGCCTTCAAGCGAACATCTGCATGACAAAATTATGCACCTGTATGCCGGAAGCCTTACCCCTTCCAACTTGAAAGTGGTTTGGCGAAAATCTCAATCAGATATCATTGATAAGCCGTTGTCAGTCTGCAATCTCTTTCTGCAGCACAATACATGTCAAATAGTTGAGGGTATCATCTGCTTGATACTCCGTTCATTAACTCAAACTACATTCACCAGACAGTTGTCGGTCTTACTATCTACCTAATCTTTGAGTAGACCTCTGGAGACTGTCAGCGGTTTTGAAATGTAAACGATATTGTCCTTGGCCCTTATATACATAACACCGCTTATCAAGACATAATTTCATTCATCCGACTTAGTGACAACAAGCTATTTCGAGTCTGCCTCTGTACTGACGTCTTAGTCAAACATCTGTCAGCCTACGACGTGTTCGAGTAAAATCAATGATCATACCATCCCCAAGTAAGTTTGGATAGTATTAGCCATACGTTAAAATAGTTGGAAATCATATCTGCCAATGACCCTCTAAACATTGCTCATTACCATGAGAGTTTGCTGCTCGTTTGATGAGTAACAATCTAGGATGCACAAAACAGAGGTAAAGTGAAACTCATCTCAACACTAGTAGTTGCGAACACTTGATGGAAAATGCGTCTAAGAATGTGATAATATTAGGAACCGTAAAATCACAACTAAAGACCATCAGTCGGCGATACTGTGTTGTTTACACTTTGGCATTTTTCTGTAGGTATCATGTGATGAACGTTGTCTATACGTTTATCAGAACGTTATTTGGTCCATTTGAACCAAACCTACCACCAACATCAGTTATTGACTCTAGTAAAAAGAAAGTGCACTCAGAAGGCGTAGTTGGTACAAAGTAGTTAGTGATAGATGTGTGTGACCACCATTCTGATCATGAGTTTTAAATGCGCATAATTGAGTGTATATCAATGAGTGCGTCAAAACATCTCAAGCGCTACTTTGGGATGAAATTTTAGTTGCCCGGTCTAAAGCATTCCTAAGTCGATTATTCACCAGTCTCTTCAGGTTGATGCTCAAGATCTGTATAGTGTATAATAGCAGCCAAACGAACAGAAGTAAGCATATAACATAGTGTGCAAATTTGATCATTACAAGGAAACGTGTTGTTTGTTCGTCTGGGTTAGATATGCCTGTGTATGATGAATACATCACTTAGCTGCAAATATATCACCCATTCTATCTCAAGCATTTGACTCCCCCTGGTGTGGTTAATGGACTTTGAAAATCGAGAAGTTTGGACAAAGGTTTGCTATGCACATCTTAGCGGATACCTGAATCGAATCCGGTCGCAACATCCACGAATGAAATCCAGTGTCCCACAGGTTTTGATTGACCGCCCATGATAAATATGTTTTGACACATGGCTTACTTCGTTCATTGTGCCCTGACAACTCTGTTACATGTAGGAACTAATATAGTCGTCTGGTTCCAATCGGAAACTTCAAAAGTGCAGTCCCAAGTTTTACCTTGATATATGCGTATGAGTAAACATAATTTCTCAATTTTTGAACGACCCAACCGTCACGGTATTTGAAAATCCCCTTTATAATTTTGCACTCAAACCATTTAGGATTGGGTAAGGTGGACAACCATGAGTTGTTGTTTGTTAATCATCCTGCTCGTTATTTGCTGAGTGACTTCAGCGAAAAGCTCAATATCTGAACGTATAATCAAGTGTGCTTACTGGCATACAGATATGTCGCGTTTGTTCAAGCCCTCACATACCCCAGTACAACTCAAATATTTGACAATAGGCGACACTTATTCATTATACGGTGATATCTATACCATTTAGGCAACTACTAAAGTTCTTAGTCTATATTTGCATGAGATTTGTTCACTCAATTTCATTTCCGATACACAGCTCCAGAAACCTGATGCAGTTGACATGAATCTAATGGAATGTTTCCCAGTTTTCTGAGTTGCTTCAGATTGTCTTGGTTCATTCGTATGAAGGAGACGCACGTCACTTTGTTGTAATCTAATACACTTTCACTAGTAGTTCACTATGTTTGAAATATTCTCTCACTCGTCTACCTTCTGTACTCCGTCTGTTTCCACGTTGATAGCTGATTGGAACAAATTGTTGTGGGGTGGCTGGGAGAAATGTACATTATACAAACTTTAACGACAACCGACATTTCTAAGTTACTTTCAAATGGTTTTATCTCAAGATCTACACCGCCAACTTTGCTCTTCACTGCAAGGTTTGAAGCAGTAGATTTAGTTTAAATAAATTGTAATAGACGTCTTGATCAATCGTTATTCCAGTATACACTTTGTGTAGTGTGAATCACTCCTATTCTACTAGGGTATTTGTTGTTCCAAATTTATTCACAATTTTATTGGTCAAAACTGTCTTCTAATATGGCAGCCTGAACTTACCCAAAGCGTCATAGGTTTGTGCATCTGAAATTGATAGAAATCCGCCTTATAATGCTACGTTGTTCAATTCATTCATAGCATTTCAAAATTCAATGATTTGGAACTAAACAAAACCTGTTAGTTACATTTTTTGTTAAGCAATCGGTAATATATCAGCTGCACTTTTATTCTTATATACAACAGTATTTTCATGTGGAACGATTTTTTGCTGACAAAAAATCCTCCTTCATAAGGCTGTGAAATGAGCTACGCAGACTCCTACAAACTGTTACATGTTTGTTTTTTGCTTACTAACATATATCTATTTTAAATTGAAATGAATTCCCCCTTTTCAAATGCAAAACACACTGATCAACCGAGAGGTTCAGATGATTTGCTTCAGAAACTCATCCCTTGATGCCGGGTAATAAACACTAGCTTGGTTGAGAGTGTTCTGTAATGTGACAACATAAATGTACTTTGGTTTTATTGATATAACAAGTGCAGTTTGAGAGAGTTTTGGTTACAGCATTGCTACATGTGTGTTGACCTTATTTAAGCTGGATATCCGTTCCCATTCGTGCAACTTTCCATGTGAGAAGACTTCTGTATGCTTTGTCCGTTTTCCGCTTATTAACACGGTAAACACTTAGACAATTGTGCGTTTCGTGACTGATCTATTCTAGGTTGGTACTGTACATACTGTTTTCACAAACCGTGGACATTCCACAATGCATCGAGAAAATTGAGGTGCTCAAACGTAATTTTATGTAAACCCATACAAGTGTCGAATGTAGAAGTGGTTGCGATAACACATTTCCTCTGGAATAAGTTCTGCTTCCACATGTGGAAATTGTCTATTCTAGATATGCATGAGTAGGACCTCAGTTTATTACACCAAAATGACTGGGAAATCATGAACATGGTGTTATTGCAAGAAATATGTCTCACTAAGAAAGAACTACCAAATTTCCAGCTGCGCTTAATATTGATTAATCTTCCAGTCGCTAACAACATGTGCAAACATAGTACTCAGAATATCAACAGTAAAACTGAAACTAATTTCTAGGGCATGATAGATAAATAAATCAACATCGCAGGTGGAATATTATGTTCCATTAAATTTTCTAGGACATGACATTCTGTCAGCTAAACGTTATTAGATTTAGAATATAAGAAAGTAGTTCACAAAATACTAAACCAACGATAGATAACAGAAACATTTACCTGAAACGACCAGAAGGGCTGCCAGAGACGCAACGAGAATGTGCACCGTTGGGACCATTGTTGTAGCAATTGCTCTTCTTTAGAAGTGCTATATTTATATGGTTTTGATTGCAAATTAAAAGGTACAATTTAGAATAGTGGTAGCATATCAGATCTGTCGAAGGCGCACCAAGGTATTTGCGGTCGGACAAACGAACACAGTCCTGTATGAAATGCCTAATACCAGATGCATACATCTAGGGCAAAACAACACACAAACAATGCGGTCACGTACGGACTTTTGAAATGCTGAAGGGAGAAAATTGAGAATATTGTGGATGAACTTGTACACACAACCTGTAACACCCATCCGCAGAGCTAGGGTGAATAGCGTTATCATAAGAATCGGTCACTGTGAGTTGCGTGGATGGACCGGAGTAAACATTCCTCTTACATAAGCACATTTCTTCAAGGTATGTGACCTCTCCGTTCCTTTGTTAAGCAGATTGATATTTTTTAAAAGAATTGAATAATATGTGTACTTTGTGTTATTTGAAAAGAAGTCTTTTATATGCGATAGATAGCATGACCGACAACATGAACCAAACCGCTGCCTACAGAGCATCTACTGAATTAACTCACCAAGCATTTTGGTTTGTAACGCTGAAAAGGTAGCTTGAAAGCATGGAAAGCTCAAGAATCTGCAGACCGAGTCTACTGGGCTTGCTTATGTTACCGAAATATTCCAATTCCTTTGGTCTCTTCCACTGTGTAACTGGGGATTGAGTGAACTTCACGAGTGTTCTTCAAACAACAGGTGTGTATAGTGTGCGCGGATAGATGTTACCATCAACCTGTTTCATATTTTAACCGATTTTCTCAGAAGGGAGAATAATCTTTATTAGTGCATTTCTGAATCTCTTTTGTTCGGTAAAAAATTGTGTTTGACAGTTTATAGGTATGAAAAAAGTTAGATGTAACTAAATAAAAGTAACATCATTTGAGTTGTAACAATATCAATAACAGACAACGAAACACAATGACACAACATTTTCTCAGAAATGCATAGATAATGACCTTTGAGAATGAGCTATGCAAACGGTTAGGAAACTTACCTTTCATAGTTACAGCTTAAGACTCTCAACTGACTCAACATTGACTGCAGTTGTATCTACAAAGTAACATCACCATTCTATTACTCAGCTTCATCGGGGGGCCTCTTGAACGTTCACCTTTACGTACTGGGAGATTTTTCAATTAATATCTCGGGATGTATAGTATTTCAAAGGGAGAGAATTAGGTCTCCGCTAAAGTGTCAGCAATTCATTGAGAGTTTACTTGATTGGGCCATTACTTTGTATGGGGTTTGTTCGAGCCCCACAATTCCTCTAGCAGCCCGTCTCTGTGTACATTCATCAAGCGCAAATCTCTTTTAATAGATGCATCGTAGACCTGCATGTTCGCCTTCTGGTATGGACAGATTGTGAAGGTGAACATTGTGGATGATTCCGTAACTTTTCGTTAGAAGTTTGAAGGTTATTTTGACCTTTTTGAACATCACAGCACAATTTGCACGAAAATTTAACCGCCATCATGGTCCACTGGGCTGGTATTCCTGCTGGTACGGTCAGCTTTTGTTGATGTGGTAACAATCAGTATAGTTATGACTTCAGAATTGAATGATCTGATACTTGTTGACATTCGACCGCGGGTTATCCCCATTAGATCCCTGGGTTAAACAGCTCGAATTGTTTTTGTGATTCTATTACACTTTTCGAACGCCCTGAATCTCGCCAGATCTTTGCGTCATATACGTGAAACGAAATCGTTGATTTGCTTATGTTGGTTCAATCAAGAATGAAAAAAATAGATATCAGGTATTCTGAGACCGTTCTTCGCGACAGGCGTAAGTCGTTATCGAGGCCACAGCTCCTGAGTTATGATAAATTTTCAATAAACGAGCTGTGGGTTGAAACGATACCTTCATGGCTATGGGCACTGGCGTACCTTGAGAAAAACGAATGACTAGGAAATAGGCAAAAATCGCATTAGTTCAGTACCGTTGTAAAGACGGTTGTCAGAAATTACGAAGCAAGCATCGCACCTACAGAAAAAATGACAAGTATGTAAGTGGTAAAGGTGCAACCAAATTTTCGGGTTAGCATGTGAGACGTTTTTGTTTGATCGTAAGTTGTTCATCTGCAATTGTACTCCGATGTCTGACTCGAGTCTCAGGAAGCGGGGACATTGCTCATCGGAACAATGACTGACCGCTTTGTGAACGCCCACCAGTATGCTATTAAAAACGTTTATCCAACTTATCCGACGCAGCCTAGAAGAAACAAAGCGAAGACGTTCGCTTATGCCTGCTAACTGAGTCAGTAAAGATGATAAAAACGAAAATGATTATGTTGTTCAAACATCTTCCAGTGACAAGTATCAATACACGTTTGGAGAGATTCTCCAGTCCCCCGTATTACCAATTCTGGCCCGAAGTAATGTGAAACTCAATTGCTGACATGCTTCTATATAGAACAGTACCAGTAGTACCTATTTCAACCAAAGTCTAAATATCTGATATAACATTCACTCCTGAAAAATTATTGCCATGAATTACATAAAGGACCTTAGAAGATCCCCGCGGTACTCCTACTTAACAATCCTTCAATAAGTGAACAGATATCCTATACCATTGTAATGATTAAGATGTTTACTGTTTTGTTTCTTCCTGTGGAACTGGCTAAATAGGCTTCACAACAAACGGATTATCTGAACGCGTGTGGGAGCATCATCCGGCATGGCTAGCTCGAGGATTGATAAAGAGTTGCTCATCGGCGGAAGCTGAACGCTTGGTCGAATTGAACCATCTGGTCAGTTCGACCAATTTGTTCAAGATGATCTATCGAGTCTGCGGCTCACAGTCGAAGTGGGTCAAAGTCCGGTTATTAGCCATCGCAAAATCCATCACAATTCGCTTGCACTCATTCCCTTTATGTTCACAAGAATGTCTGGTCAAAACACTGAACAATCCATGGTCATATATCAATAGCCCGGATCGATCTGTTACGTAGGAGTATTAGTTTGCCAAAAACGTTTACATCCCAAATTACTGGCGTCACGTAATTAGACCCAACCAGTCTGACTAACTTGACACTGATAATCGCCATCCCTAACCGTACTGATGTACTACTCATGTGGAACCCATACAAGTGTGATGTACGTAGTCCGATGGTGAAACAACGAAAGTAACCCTGTCTGTTGTGCACTCCTTCTCAATCGTATAGTCGTTTTAAACTAGCTTATCTAACATTGTCGTCTGTTATCAGAGTGGAAACGACAGTTACTGTCGTTTCAGCCAGTTGAACGTGAAACGATCAATATCTGTTGTGGTTCAATTAGATATAATCATAAACTATAACTGTTTGCGATTGAAAGTATCATGTTTCATTAAATTACCAAGCCACTGAGCTGCTTACTAGCGTTGTGCGTTTGTTTCTGTTTTTACTCTTCTGGCATCTGTAGTTACAAATTAGTTAATAAGTCTTCAGGGGTTGTATGCATCCGTCAATGATTGTTCTGGTATGTCGAAAGGATGAACCTAGTGTGAACACTGCCAACTGTTGTGAGGAAGTTGTATGCGGATGGAAATCAACTGTATACGGCACTTAAACAAAACAGTCACTCGTATAGTATAGAGGTTAAAAGACAGAACATGCAGATTAGACAAGTGTACTGCCTTAGATTAACACCTTGCTAAACACGGAATCAAATACGAACGTATATGGTTTCGATCGATTTGATTTCATTAAAAACAAACACTGAGAAAGAGCAGACTGATAGAAGTGAATCAACAAAAAACTGGTAAAAAATTTGTAGAATTGTAAGATACAAGCAAATGCTAGCACACAATTGATGAAAAATATTTCTGGTTGAAAAAGAATAGACATTACTATTGGGAATTAAAATGGTTGTAGTCATTCGATCGGTATATTGCAGTTCAAAACGTCCTCTTAATTTATTCGCAGAATAATGCAGTTTGTTGTCCAAAAAATAACGTACAGAATGGAAGAAACTTTTGTCTGCTTATCATTGTACTCCTCAAAATACAAAACCGCTTTTTGTTGAACACCTAAAACTGAACTCATCCTTTTAGCAACCTTACTACGTACTTTTCATTGAATTCCAGCTTGCAAGTTTTACTTCAGATTAGCTAAATTTTTCAATCACTGATCCGTATAGCCCGGATTAATATTGTACCCGTTCAGGTCAAGTGAACATATCATGCAAATGCCTACACATATAGCCTGATTCCACTGAAATACAAAAGGTCACACTAGACAGAATTTTTCTTATCCAAGAGGAATGTTTTTATGGTGCACACATGGCACTCAGTACAACTGTACACCCCCCTCCTTGCTGTTCAGTCGTGAACGATGGAATGTTACCTTCGGTAGATTGAGTCTTTCTAGTCTTTTCAGTTTCGCACACTTCATCCGTAACCGTACGCCTTACGTTTCGTTTCAGCGTAGATATATGCCTTAATATGGTTAGATATAAATTTGAGCATCTACACTAATTGAGAACTGTTGATTTAATTGACCAGAATCAGCCAACTCTGTGATCTGCAGATTATGCCCAAATGATTACAAAATCCGCAATTACTTTCCACGAATGAACGATATACTATAATCCAGCTTTCGGTAGAGCTCGCTTGCAGTCACATCTAACAAACCACAAGGGTATGACGTATATTGGGTAGGCATTTTGTATTCATCCTTCTGCTTACCCCAATCTGTCATCATTGTGATGTCATTTGTCTTACATTTACTTTGGTCATTCATAAGTATTTCTACGTTTGACACTGACGTTTCGTTGAAAATCTGCCCATCTCTCATGTTGAAATATCGAGAGCCGCTCAACTGAAAATTGTTCATGTATCTGATGTGCGACTTAGAAGTATTCCGTTCGATCGCGCATTATAGCTTGACCTAGACCCAACCGATTAGTTTGCCTTGGAGTCATTGTCTATCAAAATATTATAACATGATATCACCGCTCAGCTAAAATGTTGCTGACATATTTTAAAGCAACGCAGCTTAATCAACTTGGTTCTAGTAACACTTCTCAAGTTTCATTGCCTATCTTTCCATCCTCTCCCTACTCGTTAACAATGAAGTTGGGAACGTCATTAACGCGAATAACACAATCGTCTTCAGTAATATCTGATTTATGAATGGAAGCAACGGAACCGAAACGTTCAATCACAAGAGACTCGTAACTGTGGACATCATTTTGCCAAGCTTAGATGGTTTATATAAGCAGTTCCACTTTTTGTCATAAGTATAGTCAACCGTCAGTAGAGCTGCAGATCTGCGTCGAACAGTCGTGTAACTTAGACAAACCACATTACATTATGGGTTGGACGAATAAACGGTTAGTTGTTTGATTACGTTATTAAGTCTAATGAAAACAACCCAGGCAAACAAGACAACTTTATCAAAAAGGCCGTTCAATTGTCAGGTTTTCCAGCCGTTTTCCGGTTATTTTAGCAGTTACAGTGTTGCGGTTGCAAAAAGCTCGGTGGGCGAAGTTGTTTACTGCACGGAATCTCGCAGTCAATTTTAAACATAGTCGGTGGCAACACAAGTGGATTATTTTGTAATATGAATCGAATCCAAAGGACGCCTGTGCTTTAACCTATCACCCGAGCTGACTTGCGCTGCATTACTTGCGGTTCCAATCACAAAACACGTACCCAGTGTAAACTCGAATGAATAAGACTAGTAGGTATGTCAGTGAGGCCTTTTTGTCCAGCCGGCCAATACTGATTAGCAAATTAAATGGCTAACAGTAAAGGGAAAACCTTATCTCTCGGAAAACAAATAGAGACTGAGGCTATAATAACAAGATCTATACTGAGATGGAAGATGTGTAAAACAAGATACAGTATATGAATTCACGTCATTGCGTTCCAAAGAGGATGATGGCAAGAAACAAGATTTCGATTGGGCCATAAAAATGACAGGCTAACCATTCATCATACAGTGCACCAACAGAGCTCAAGAAGAGAATCAGTAGAAGACCGCAGACATTGAGGTTTCTGAAGAGTGGAACGGAGTAATTGCTATAGTCTTGGTCGATGCAGCTATTAACAAATATATAATAGATATACTGATATGACCCACCTGAGCCTAATGTACTCGTCGTCTCTTCATCAACGGTATACTATGAGTAAACTGGTTACCTACTAATCCCGAACGACCAGTGCATTTGCGGCTACACACATCTCAACGCTACGTAATCATGTCACCACGAGCTACCCCAACGATGGTTCCTTTGCGTACCGCGCGCTTTCGTTCTTGGTCGAGCATCAACTGCTTGTCAAACTCGTGGACGCTCGACCAAATCGTATTTTTCCAGGCAGTCCGGTTCAACTATAAATCTTTCCAACATCTAAAATCAATTTCACTACGTGGAAGGCTTACCTGCACAGCATCCCGATACCTCCGCTTTTGACCACCAGGATTTCGATTACGTGATCATAGTTGTCCCTACGGCAGCTGCTTTAGAATACAGTCATCGCCCATCCGACGGAAGTGACCCAGCCAACGAAGCTGATTTGACTTCACCAAGGATTTCATCCCGTTCATGCCAGCTCGCCGCAATACTTCAGTGTTCGGAATCACGTACGATCACCAAATAACCAAGATGCGTCTTAAACATTGTGGCTGGAAGCGGCTTAGATAGCGCATGTTCCACCGATACAACGTCCACGTTTCACTGCCGTACAACAGTACAGACGGCACCATTGAGCGTTCGACAAAGTGCTTAGTGCTCGGCATCAGGCTGTGGTTCTTCCGAACACGTCTTTCAAAACGTCCGAAAGAAGTACTAGCCTTTACCATGCCAGCCCTCAACTCATGGTCCATGGACAGACCGGTGAACAGATTATTGCAGAAGTTGCAGAAATCTGCACAGCTCTCGACAACTTCTCCATTAACAAGGAGTTGAGGTGAAGGTGTACACATAGCACCTCAGCCTAGAGACGACTGAAAGAGAGAAAATGTCTTACCTGTGTTGGAATCCAGTCGGAACTTGAATGCCGCGGTCCCGAAAGCCGTGGCCAGTCGTTGTAGTTCGTCCTCGCTGTGTGCGAACAGCGCGCTGTCATCTGCGAACCGAAGCATGCGCATCGTTGGGGAATATAACAAGGTTGGGGCGCTGGAATGTCGAGTATTCAGCAGGAGCCTATCCGTCCGTTACACCACGTCAACGCTGTCCCCCCAGAGTCCTGAAACGCACCTGATGTCCCAATAGCTGTCGAGGCATTGCTTGCTACCCTTACCTTCAAACAAAGGCAATTTCACAGCACGCTTGAAATCTTGTGACTTCACATCCTACTCCCAGATGGAGTGAAGCAACCGGGGCAGTGTACGTTCCACCGCCTGCCTGCCATTCTTCAGGATTTCGCCTGGTAATCTATCTTCACCTGTGGCTTTCCGTCGCGAAGTTGATCAATCGATCTCTGCAACTCAAGTAAATCTGGAGTGAGGGCAAATGAAGGCTTGATGGCCCTTTGTGGCTGGCTGTTCACGGTCATCCAATCGATGGTAGCATGACGGTTTATGGTCCAAGTTTGCCAGTTCATTAGTGGACTGGACAGACGAACCGAAAATCGCTTTGAGCAAATCGTAGAGTTCCTTATGTTGTCAAAGATCCACAAAGCCCTACACCCGGTTGCCGTGCTTCATCCAACAGTTGTCCTTAGATTTCGCGAGAACACGGCCAGTTGACGGCGGATATTCCGGAACGTCGTCTTCTTTGCTCCATTGTTCGGGTCTACTTTGGAACTAGCGAACACGGTATTCTTCTCTCGTACGAGTTCGACGACAACCGCGTTGTTGCAAACAATCTTGGATCATCTCAGTTATTTATTCCGCCATTTTAGTAATTCTGATCAAACTGGATAACTCCCAACTGGATCGCGAACCCACGTATGTTACTCTTCTAATGGAATCTCACATCAACCTGGCATTTCTAAACATGAGTGTGATGTTCGCAGTAACAATCATCATAAAATATCTAACAACGAAATAAGTAACACTGCCGTGTACAAACCTTCCAACCGTGAGATGGAACCGTAAGCAACCTTGTCAAGGTTCCGTCTGCCAGCCTATTTTGAAATTAGAGTTAAGGATACTGTGATCCACTATACCCAAGGAAGTACGTATGTCGGTAGGGAAACGTTACCACCAAGCTTAGCATATCCGAGGTGCCGGAAGACACCGTTTCTATCTGATTACGATTCTGCTTACCTTTAAAACCTCTCTGTAAAATGAACGGCAAATCGATTAAAATTGGACAGTGGTCTACAAGCATTGATCTGCATTGATCAGAAGATTATCAAACAAGACTGACAAAAAGTCATTGTATCTGTATTCGTGCTGATTATTTCACCAGATTATTTATAAAATTAGCCCGTTGGACATACTGCTGGCGTAATCTCTTCCTGCCTAATGTGGAAAAGACGAATCACGGTCATCGTTCAACATGTAGACAAACCAAGGGAAATCTACAACAGTGGAGCAGGAATAAAAACTTTGTTCCACATTTTTATTTATACAAACTGGTCACATTTACATTGAGCTAATCAGGGTTTCCAGCACACAGTCAACCACATGAATCGGATAGGCTATTGGACTACTGATTAAGTAGATATCCTATGTGAAGATGTTGGGAATTTCATATTTATAATCATTTTGTCATAGCATTCACCTAGTTAAAGAGTATCTAACAGTTGTTCGTGTGTGTTGGCTCCTCCGGCAGAATTTCTTGAACTGTTAACAATGATGTCAGTTAACCCTTTCGTTTGGACACACAAATTAGTGATAAAATGCCTGGAACATCTGTTCGATTTCCATGGAACAATTTTCAAGAAGTTAACAAGGAATTTACAAAAATGCTTACAATGACCTTCAAGTTGAATAATTTACGACGGGGATAGAATCTACTCGTTATAGTGACTAACAGAATGATTCCCATCGAGGAAATCTACCCCTTGAAGCAAGAATCCAGGGGCTCGTTCAGTCGCAGGGCAAACCGGTTTTACGAAGTTGGTCGTTTTGCATCTCGATGTGCATTTAATTACGCAATAAGAATAAGGCTAGAGAAGCGACATTCGTAAATTCATCGACGAAATCCAAGTTTTAGTCAGGACAATTTCCTCCATCTTTCTCCTATTGCCGGTTATCAGCTTCCGACTCTCCCAGTGCTGGTCTTCTGCAATATACGCGTGTTGCCAAACGAAAACGATAGAATAACTATGTGGCTTGGGAAACGAAGTGGCAGAGTAGATTTTCCGAGTGAAAATGCTATTCGTGTAGCCAACTTAAAGCGGTAGAAACTCAGCTAGAGTCCTCATTCAGTGTTTGTTGCCTCACAGAAATTTCGGTGAAGCAACCGAAGTGCTAAACGGTTCAGCTGATGCAACCGAATGATAGTTACATAAAAAGTCATGTCTAGGACTATTGAAGGGATTGCGTATACAGCTGGAAACGAGTGGCCAATTAAGTTTACACATAAACATTTTGAGTTGTCAGCATCGTTGTACAACTCCAACGCTCAGCTTATTATGGTCTTAGTGTAACTGATTGCGTGAATAAAGCTTAGGTTGAACTTAGTTGGGCCTCTTGTAAATTAAATAAGTGACCCACGAGCAACTTATTTAACTGAAAGAGTCGTTAATTACCTTAAGCGACGAATTCCTGAGAAATATCTTCAAGGATGTAAATCAGCTGGATCTATGGATGTATGACATGAGACTGACTGATTTTAAATAAAAAAGGTTTTAAAAGGGATACTTTGAAACCCATATGATAAAAGTACATGCTGTTCACGCTGCTGGCCCGAATTCAACACAACACCTTATATTTTGCTATTGGTTATTTTGGAAACAAAATTTGTGGTATATTTTCATAACAAAGCATATAATGCTCACGAGTGACATAATGGGTCCAGGCGTTCTGCTCGTCTGAGCTTCCGACATTTAACGGACTTCATATGACATGACTAAGTTACTGCCTTGATGAGGATGAATAAAAACTCATAATATCTCTGATTTGCTTCGTTTCTAGGCTTAAAACGCAGCAGTTGTAAGTGGCTGTGAGGTCAGATGCTTCCCTTTACGACAGACCCCGGATGTTTTCGCAGCGTATTTAATTCGATGTTCAAATGCCCTAGCAATAGAATTACAATGCGCAAAATTAAATTCCAACTGTGAGTGGTGAAAACACCACATAGTAATTGCTGGACGTTTTGATCATGAGTTTTAATTTCAGATTTTCATTTCACCCTACTTACACGTCTACAGTAGTATACTTTTAAAGCGATTTTGATGTACCCAATCAATTTGATTTACCGTGTTTTACCTGCTGCCATTTGGGCAGGTTTACAAATATTTGGTTTTATAAATTTGCCCCAAACAGCCAAACCATGTCCGACTTTATTACTGATATTTATCCTTCTAGCGCAGTCTATGTTTGTATGAATCATGCTAACGTGCTAAATGTTTTACATCCCTAACTGACTGGACCAACTGCAGCAGTACGCAACCTGCAGCGAACGCACTTTATACCTGTCGCTTTTGTTTACTTCCTGACCGACTCTCATGCGCTTAAACCTGATTCGGTGTCCGATATAGTTTGGCTCGCTTATCGTCAAATAATTAATGCAGTAAGCTACTGTGAACCAGACAACGTGCATCCGGAAACAGTCTACTGATTTACACATCCTGCAAACGGTGTAACCGCCACTCACTCCACGGATAGTACCGTGGTCTGCTTCACTTGGGGGTGCAAAACTGATGCTGTGGCGACCCGCAGTTATGAAGTGAAATTTACTGTAAGGGATGTTCTTCAGGATGTACGTTAGAGAGGTCATTGAAGGATGGTTTCGTATCAGCGTATTCTTGTTTATCCACCTTGTTAAAGGCAGCAAACAGGGCGACTCGATTTCTCATAGACGACGTATTTTATTTTTTTATGATCATTGTTCACGTAGGATGAGACACAACCAAGACGCAAAGACTATGATAAGAAAATAACTGGGTCTCTCAACGTAGTTATTTGACACAAATGCTTGTGCCGTGGGGCATTGGGTGCATGACACTGGACTAGAAGTAAGACGAAATATCAAGACCGAGGGGTCAACATGATTCAAAACACAATAAGGGAACATAAGGATCTGCGATGCATTTATTATCTACTTTCTAACCTATCTGGTAAACGTGACCCACTCGGCGTGATTATTGCACCGTGTTATATAGTCCAGTGAATATACGAGTGAAAACACAACACATTACTCACTCAGAAAATCCCGATAAACGCGACCAAATGAATCGACATCATGAAGCTGGAGAAGAACATGATTGGTTAATCCACTGGTAACATAAAAAACAAACCGACAAATATAGCATACTAGTTTGGTGAAGAGGAGCGAGTACAGTGTACTACTTAAAGGATTACTAATCAACATTGGAGCAAGATCATGGAATTCGACATCAAAGTAGTCAAAGGAAGATTCACAAAGAAATATCTGATTGCAGCATGGTATGAAGTAGTTTTCGGTAAGCGTAGGAACCGAGCTTTGACGTCTGTGACAATGGTGAGGTTAAGGGACCGCATGCAGATGAGCTTTTGTTTGTAGTTAGGTTGAAACGGGCAACCCATGTGTTGGTTTCGTGGATAAATAACCTTCTTGTCATCCACGTTTTGGGCTTACAAAAAATTGTCCCTTGAACTGGGTTGAAGGATGTAGATTCCCTGACTGCAACCGTCTGCAGACGGAGACCTCGAGTACTAGAGATAGTGCGAAAGAACCCTGCAAATGTTCGTTCACGAAGTAGGCGCTGATCGCTTGATGACGACGATGTTGTTCATGTCGCGTCATTGCGGAGAGTGTCGTCAAGAGCACTGTCACTTTTGGACCAGGGATCAGAGCTACGCATGCCTACAACCCAGTTGTTGAGGGGAATTCCACCAACTGTCCGGTGTCAGCTCACGTTCGCTGTCATATCACATGCGATAAGGTTGAAACAACCGGCTGATTTGACTTGACAGTTGCTGGCAGAAAAAACCGCAACTGTCATCCTTGTGAAGTTGAGTGAACCAGGTGAACAGAATGAAAACAGAAGCGCATAGCAAAAGGTGATTACGGAAGTGGCGGCAGAGATTGTGGAGGTAATTGTAACGACATCTGAAACAGATGCGGAAGAAGTGGACACCCTGGAATATATTGCGGAATTGGCTAGAAACCGGTTAGATGAATGGTATAGTAGGATATTTTGTCTGGGAGGGAAAACAGGTAATCAATGCAACTGTAAAAATATCAGAAATTCCACACAGCCCCATTCAAAAAGCGGGAGAAAAACACTCGAGATTCGCTCGGCTTAGAGCTTATGAGTAGCGCACGTCATCGTTAATGTCGGTATTTATGTTGTAAACCCTTTCTAAACGGTACGCTGGTTCGTCCTAGCTGTTGTAATTTGTTTGGCAAAATTTGGATTCTCGTTTCCGTAATATTAGCGCCAAAAGTATCGGTCCCATATAGTATCGCGATTGTCGCGTATTCCCTCCCAAGGCAGGCCAAAAAGACGCGTTCAAATATAGAGCTTTGTTTCGCCGCAAAAACGTGTGCGACAAAGACGGCAAGTGCAAGGTATTTATAAGGCACGTAATGTTCACACATTCCCAAGACATCACAGAGAACGGTTACCGGAAAAAAATAGTTGGGACCGCACATGTACGTAGCGGTATAGAAAGGTCTCGATAGTTTTGATACAGTTCCGCTAGTTAGGACCGATTCGAGTGGTTTTTTCTTCGTTCTCACAACGGCGGCGAACTGGGAAGGTCACAAGATGGCCGCCCTAACACCTCCGCCATGCAGATTATTGGGGTCAATCGTAGGACTGCGTGCGTGGACTGACTTCAATGGGCTTGACCGGTTTGCAGCATCTGTTCGTCCGCCGTCTCCATCTCACGGGATACTTGCGGTCATTGTCCTGTGAATGTAACGTTAGCTCTGTCGGGTGTTCGGTTTCGTTAGGGCGTTCTTTCTTCAAGTCGAAATTGCCCAGCACTATGTCGAGTTGCGCGGTTGATCTCTCATGGTCGTACAGTGCATCTCCGCGATTCCGGCTAATCTGGTCTGCATGCCGCACACATGTGGCTTCGCCGACTTTCATTTCGTTGAGGACTGATCCCAGCCGTCGGACGATTATTCCTTTTCTCCAGTTCAGCGGTCCATGAAACATTCGTGTAAATACCGGCTCGCCGATTTTGAAGTAACGTGCACGAGCTCCGTGTCTTTGATTGTAATATCTTTCTATTTCTGCCTTGCGTCCTCCCTCTTTGTTTGAATACGGAATCATGATATCAAAAACAGTCCTCAATTGTCTACTGAACATGCGTTCTGCCGGCGACTTGCCTTCCGGGGCGTTCGGATTTGGGGTTGTCCGTTAATTGGTCAAGAAGGTCTGTAAAACATGGCTTGGGGGACCTTCTCCCCTGGCCTTCAGCAACCCTCGTTTCAAGGTGTCGACAAACCTTTCAGCCTGTCTGTTCGACTGAGGATGGTAAACTGGGGATCGCATGTGTTTGATGCCTAGCCGGTGACAGTAATTTCCAAAGATGGAAGAAGTGAATTGAGATCCGTTGTCTGTGACCAACGTCTCTGGTAGTCCGAAGCAACTGAAGAGTTCCGATATTTCTGTATAGTGTTGTCCGTATTCGGCTGTCATAGGATGTGGACCTCCGGCCACTTGGTGTAGGCGTCGACGATAACCAGATACGTTTGTCCATTGGGTGGTCCAGCAAAATCCATATGGAGCTTTTGTCACGGTCTTTGAGTTGCTGGCCAGGTATGCAGCTCACACGTGGCAGGGGTTTTGGAACCAGATAACACGTTGTGCAGTTTGGGCATTGTTTCTCGATTTGTTTATTCATTCATGGCCAGTATGCAAAACTGCGCGCCAGTGACCTTATTTTGATAATCCCTGAGTGCCCACTGTGAAATTGCTTGAGCACCTGTCGTTGGAGAGCTACAGGGACCGCTATTCTGTCGGCAAACATGATGCATCCGTCCACCATCGTAAGGACTTCTCGACGTTGGAAGTATTTTCGCCAGTCACCATTGAGGTCTGCGTGCGGTCAAGTCGCGCGAATAAAAGTCATTACTTGTCTCAAAATGGGGTCCTGTTTAGTAGCCTCTTTGATCATCTCTGTTACGACTGGAAGTGCTTAGACCTCCTCGTTGAAGATGAAGTGTACATCAGGTTCAATATTGACCGCTGGTATTACTGTGTGGTCGTCGTTCAGTACCTGTGATCCGATGAGTCTGGATAAGGCGTCAGCTTGACCAAGCCTAGTTGTGGAATGGTACTGTATCTTGAAGTCCTACGCAAGAAGCATTGTTGTTCATCTTTGCAAGTGGTTGGCTGTATAAACCAGGATTCCTTTCCTCGAGCCGAACACTGCGAGCAACTGTTTGTGATCCGACAAAAGCGAAAAATGTCGCCCGTACAACATTTTGTGAAATATTCTTACGGCGAAGATGATAGCGAGGGCTTTCTTCTTGATCAGGCTGTGTAAGCGACCTTGCTGCGTGCTCCATTGCTTTTTCTTTTCCCTCTGGGAACGTACGTGATATCACAGCACTGATTTCATGGTTGATTGCATCTGCGGTCACGACAAGTGGTAGCGTTGGATCGTAGTACGCAAGCAGGAGATCTGAAGTTAATAGGGCTTTGACGCGACCGAAAGATTGTCGACATTCTCCTGACCACTCCCACTTGACATCCTTCGTGAGCAACCGGTTCATTGGCGTTCTGATTCGATGGAGTTTTGGTTAGAAAGAACTGTAGTGACTGACCAGCCCTAGGAATGACTGTAGAGTTGACACATCCGCTGGAGGCGGCATCTTCTGTAAGCCTTTTACGTCAGCTGGGTCGGGTCGTCGGCCGTCTTTGTCCACAATGAACCCAACGTGTTTAATGCTGGACATTCCAAAGCTGCATTTGTCGGCGCAAAAGTCGAAAGCCATATTCGCTCAAACGAGTGAGAGTTTGGTCCAGCTTATGTTCCAGATCCTCAACGTTGTGACCCATAATTATAATGTAGTCTAAGTAGGTCACCACATCGGGAATATCCGTGAGCATCGTATCCATCACTTGTTGGAAGATGGCCGGCGCTGTTTTTACGCCATATGGCAGACAGTTAAATCGATGAAATCCTTTGTGGGTATTGAACGTTAACAGTTCTTTGGACTCTTCGGCGACTGGCAATTGTAAGTAAGCCTCGGTCTGGTCGAGCTTAGCGAAACATTAGCAACCATTCAGCCTCGCGATGAGATACTCTGGTATCGGCAAAGGATACAGGTGCGTTTCGGGAACGTCAATTGGGCCTGTAGATTAGTCTGCACATAGATGTATTGTTCCATTTGCCTTTTTGACCACGAAGATATCGGTCGCCCCTGTTGAGTAGTTCACCGGTTTTATAACTCCAGGATGCTGCTGACGTTCCAGTTCATGCCCAAAAGTGGCCAGCGTCGAACAGGGTAGTAGACGTTGGAGAAGGCGATTGAAAATATGAAAAACAGGAAGGCTGTCCAGGAGATGGCAACCAGAATTAGATTTAGGCAAACGGAGAAAGAACGGCAGGAAAGAAATGCCATGGAAAACGATAACAGGAAAATAATAGCGAGAAAGGAACAGGATGACGAAAAGAAAGATAAAAATGTAGGAAAAATGGACGAAAAAGAATTCATGAAGAATGGGTCACGCAGAACCGAGGAAAGAAGAACAAGTTGAGGTGTAATCGATTAGAGTTCAAAGAGAGTGACTGTGTCTGCTCCGCTCAAAGCGATCGGGCGACCTGATCATTACTGACAAGCGAAAGTGATTGAGTGTTCACAGGCGATGATAATTCGGTCGTGCTTGCTGGTGTGATGTGAACGGCGCAGTGTTGAACACGGTTGCCTGCGCATAAGCAACGTGTGCGTACGTCAAGTGCCGGCTGCGGCAGCGATCACATGCAAGATTGATGAGCTCTAATCAGAGCGAAACTCGAGTCTAGTGCTTCTGCAGTACGAGAATGAGCGGACTGGAATATCCATTAGAATGCAACAGCTGCTTCGATCAATTGTGGGTGACGTTCAATCTATATGAAAATCGAATTCCCCTGATACTCATCAGTGTTACGAAATGGCGCTGAACATGTCATCTTGCACAGAAATCCCAGTCGAGGTGTGATCGATTGGAGTTCAAAGACAGTGACTGTGTCTGCTCCCCTCGAGGCGACCAGACAACCTGATCATTACTGAGAAGCGAAAGTGATTGAGTGTTCACAAGCGATATTATTCGGTCGTGCTTGCTAGTGTGATGTGAATGGCGCAGTAGTGCAGAAGGATTCCTACTCATGAACAGCGTGTGCGTGGTTCAAGTGTCGGCTGTTGTGATATCCATATGCATTGCTGACGAGCTTTAATCAGAGCGATACTCGAGTCTGGTGCTTCTGATGTACGAGAATGGGCCGACTTGGATATATATGGGAATGCAACAGCTGTTTCGATCAGTTGTGCGTGGGGTTCAAATTATGTGGAAATCGAATTCCCCTACCACTCATCAGTGTTATGAAATAGCGCCGAACATGTCAATGATTTGTGTGACTTCAACTTGCACAGAAATCCTAGTCGAGGTGGTAATGATTGGAGATCAAAGACAGTGAATGCGCCAGCTCCGCTCGAGGCGACCAGGCAAAATGATCATTACTGACAAGCGAAAGTGGTTGAGCGTTCACAGGCGATGATAATTCGGTCGTGCTTGCTAATATGAGGTGAATGTGCCTGCAGTGGAGTGCTGACGGTTAGCTGCTTATGAACAGCGTGTCCGTGGTTCAAGTCGAGCCGGCTGCAGTGGCGATCATATGCACTAGTTGGGAGC